>JBBPUH010000004.1:0-146739 GCA_038094555.1 Boletus aff. phaeocephalus
AGGCCTTGTCCACAGCTCGGGACGTTCCTCCCCAAACGAGCCGTCTCGGTCGATGTGCAGAGCCTCGAGGCATCACGACTGGCTGATAGTGATCACCTCGTGCAGCATCGCTTCATCGATAATCTTGTCCAGCCAAAGCGGTGGGAATTCTCCAGCCATGTCTCTTCGTGCACTCTTGTACGCATACGTACTCGGCGGTCTCACCTTCATCCCTCTCCTCGTCCTCGCCGCCCTCGCCGTCGCCGTCTACACCTCCGTGCCAGCACCCGACCCCAATGCCAAACCACGCCCACCCTGTCCCCGCCCCGAGTCCCCCGTCGACACGTGCACGGACGTCAACGACTTGCCCCGCACACGCAAGGCCTGGCTCACCGTCCGTCGCTCCTTTGAAGAATCCCCCAACGACGGCTCCTACGTGACCCTCGTCAAGTCCTACCTCGACTCGCGCTCCAAGGACCCCAAACGGGCACGCCCAAAAGACATGTGCTACGTCGTCCTCAAGGGCAAAGTCATGTACCTATACGAAGACGAGGCCATGACCGAGTGCGAGGCCGCCATCGAGCTGGGTGGCCACGACGTCCTCATTTACCCAGAGGGCTTGTTGGACGGCGAGCTGTTCACGCGGCGCAACGCGATCTGCCTGAAGCCTCGCCCCCGCATGCCCAAAGAGGCCGCGTCGGGCGACGGGGAGCGGGAAGAGGACGAAGACACCAGAGAGCAAGACGCTCTCCCGGCCCCTTGGTTCATCTTTGTCCGCTCTTGCGTCGACATGGAAGACTGGTACCTCGCGCTCGTACATGCGTCTGACCACCCGTCCGGCACGCCAACGCTGACCCCCCTCAAACCCGTCTTCTTGCCTTCCGAGATGCACTCCTTGGTCGCCACCCTCGACGAACAACCAGACGTCATCCCCATGCGGTGGTTCAACGCCTTGCTCGGACGCCTCTTTTATAGCTTTTACAGGACACAGATGCTCGAGTCCTACATCATCGCCCGCATCATGAAAAAGCTCTCCAGAGTCAAACGTCCCGCCTTCCTCTCCGACATCGCCGTAACCCAGTTCTCCTTTGGCGACAAGGCACCCACCCTGAGCAAGCCAATGCTCAAGGAACTCACAAAGGAAGGCGACGCTTCCCTCGAAGTCGGGCTCTTGTACAAGGGCGAGATTCGTGCCACAGTCGAAGCAACTGCCGTCATCAACCTCGGTGCACGCTTCAAGTCGTATACCGTCAAACTCGTTCTCGCCGTCGTTGTACGCGAGCTCGAAGGTAACCTCCTCATCAAGGTCAAACGCCCTCCAAGTAGCAGAATATGGTACGGCTTCACAAAGACCCCACGCATGGTCATCAACGTCGAACCTATCGTCAGCGACCGGCAAATCACTTGGAGCATGATTTTGAACACCATCGAGGCAAAAATCGAGGAGATCGTGAGTAAACCATCAACGGACCCCTCCTGTGGCTTCTCAACGTTGGACAGATCATTGATTCTGTAGTCCTGCCTAATATGGACGATATCAGCTTCTTCGACAGTGCCGAGTACGAACACCGTGGTGGAGTATGGGCCGACGCTGTGCGCTTGGAGAGACCAATGACAACCCCGGCCACTAAACCCTTGCTAGGTTCCCAGCCATCGGAAGAGGTAGGACCATCCCTCCTTGCCTCTGAACGCGACTCAGCGACAGAGATACCGTCACTGGACAGCAGTCGCTCTGCAATCACGTCCTCGGAACAGACTTCGACGGCAACTAAGCGACGCTCTTGGTTCTCTTCTGGTGCAGACACGGAACTCGAGTTGGAAGTAGAAGGTGTTGTGCATGGTCCGAATACAGGTCTGAATCGCAGTCCTACCCCTCCTCCCGTTACCTCTGCCATACAGTCATCGGATGCCTCGGACAATGACCAGGACGTCCATGAATATCTTTCCACTTCCCCATACTCTCATACACACTCGAGGTCGTCACGCGCTCATTCTATATCGTCGTCCGCGGGTGGCGACGAGTCTTCTAATTACCTTTCCGACACCAGTGCGACGTCCAAGGGTCCACGTCACTCCCTGGGCACCACGAGTTCGTTCTTGTCCGCACTCAAGTCGAAAGCCGGGGACAAGCAAGCACTGAGTAATACCGCCAAGGAGGCCATGCGGAAATGGGGCGTTTGGGGCTTGAAGAAGGATGTTCCCGGTAACGATGAGTTCCCCGATGTGGGACCATCTGATCGTCCCCGGGCCGAGAACACACGCGGGCGGCAGAGTTATGCAGACATGCGTGCAGCGGTAATAGAACGAAGGGACCGTGAGCAGTCGGAAAGGGTTCACGGAGGTTCATCTCCCGTTCCGATCCCTCAAGGAGGTGTGAGGTCACCCAGCGCGTCAGGTGGTCGCACGGCGTCGTATTCGAATAGGTCGACTTCACCGGGCTTAATGTCACGATCGCTGGGCGACAACGTGCCGAGTGATCCGTTTAGAGACCGGGATTTCTCAGAAGGGGTGGAGGAGAATGCTGCACCATCATTAATCCACACCCAACCTTCCCAAGCACGGACGATGACGATTCCAGGGATCCATGCAAGTCATAGGGGCGAAGTGATGTGCATGGGAAATGTTGCACCCGTCTTATCGGAACCTGAGAGCAAGCCAAAAGGTGCAACGATTCAGAGCATGTATCGTCTCTGGAAGAGCCCCATTCTGACGGGACAACCGAGCCAAGAAGCGCAAGCATCGACTTCCACCCTGCCTGGACGCGGCGAGGCTAGTGATTCGAATCATGATGTAGCCCCATTGTCTCTCACACCTGAAGTGGTACCTCCGCCACGTTCTGCGCCCCCGCCTCTACCGCCTCGGGCAATGTTGGTCGCGGTGGGACACGCAGAGAGCACAGAGGATGCTGCTGACGCCTCGTCGGTGTCGGCAGCGTCGCAAGCACTCAAGACGATTGCATCCAGGGACGACACACGAAGGCAGTCGGTCGACACGGACAACGGTTTGGGAGACGGCGCGTCGGGGTTGTCTGTGGGCACGTCGAATACGGGTTCGACGGTTAGGCCGGGTCACAAGCCGCCGTTACCACCCCGGAGAATACCTACGTGATAGGACCCTTGTTCTTGTTCCATGGCTTGCTGGTTGGGAATGCTGATCGCTTTGGTTGATTTCATGACGAGGTGTATTTATGAGCCATACATACGGTAGAACCATGGACAAACTGCATTGATACTACATATTGAGTACTTGAGTAGTGGAATACTTGTGATTGCGATACGGAGACGCGTCACGCTTGACAAGCTAGTCTAACTCGCACTGCGACCATGATTTCCTTCTACTCGTCTTGGCTACTTCTCGTCACTGCCCATGTCTATGCTGCCTCCCTCTCCGTCCAATCCCCTCGTTTCACCATAACCTCCTCGGATGCATCCCAGCTGCGCGCGGACACGTATGTCACTCCTCGAACCGCGAAACCCACCTGACTTCTATCCATCAGACTCTCCCTCACCGAAAAGCCAGAGCCATTGACCCTCGGTCCCTCCGATACCCTCCGACTTACCTTCCAACTCACCGAAACCGGCGAGGGCAACGGCGTTCAGCCCCACCAGACCTTTCTTCGCTTTTACGACACCGTCTCTGGCGAAGAGGGCATTCAGCCCGTTCGTGTCACCCCAGGCGGCAAGGCCAAGTTTGAGCTCGTACGCGCATTCAGTATAAAATGCAGTGTCCCGGTGTTCATGAGCTTTTCTGCAGAATATGGCTCGTCCGCCTCCCTCCCTGCCACCGACGACAGACGGACCGCTCGCTGTGTCCCTCATCCTTGGCTCGTTCGTACACGACCCGGCCATAATTGACCTCTTTGATCTCCACGTCCCTGCATCTGCTACGCCCGCCCCCCACCCCGATGAAGCGTCCTTCCACCCCCAACCTCTCATCGCCCACACGTTCCGTCCTGAGCAGAAAATCCCCTCCAGGATCGTCTCGGTCTTCTTTGCCACCCTCGTACTCGTGCCATGGGCTGTACTACTCGGTCTGGTACGTCGCGTCTTGTGTTTTTTTTCGTGACACCCAACTCACTGATATCTTAACTCAGTGGTCGAAAGTCGGTGTACGCGTCCCACACGTGTCGTCGCCTCGTATTCTCCCGTTCACCGCGCTCCTCGGTGCCTTTGAGGCGCTCCTCATCTGGTACTGGGTCGATCTCAGATTGGGACAGATGCTCCTTTATGCTGGCATATTGGCCCTCCCGACGGTCTTTGCAGGCAAGACGGCCCTTGCGGCGACGGGCGAGTGGCGTGCTGGAAAACGGTAGGATCCGCTTGGTTATTCTTGCAGTAAAGAAAAAAAGTACGGGTTGTTTCATCCAAACTTGCAATCTACATGTGCCGTTTTCTAAAAGTGCGATGGATGTTTGCGTGCGTGGTTGGTCGTCCGAGCAAGACTGGCGTTTACCGACACGAGACGATGTGCGTTGCCATGCCTGCCATCTATTTTTGACCGGGGGCTCGTTCTAGGTGCGATGGGCTGCATCCGAGTGGGAACCCCAAAATGAATATCTCTGAGCTGACAAGGTTCACGTTGCGTCATAATAGGGGCGGACAGGAACCTCGTCCTGTCGCATCGGACCATCGATCTGTCGTGAAAAGCCACAAATAGACACTGCGCACGTAGATCTCAGTGAACGTTGTCGTTGGAATTCGTCCGAGACGCCGCGATTTGGAGTCGAGGTAAGCAGTTGAATAACAAGTCAAGGTCGACCTCCCAATCTCTTTGGCAATGGTGGGGGTACCCGACGTAGGGTAGCGTCGTTGGGGCACAGACCGCGAAAACGCGGCATCGACACCAAGGCACCATCGACCCACCCACCGATGTAAACGATACCGACCGACGCACCCTTGTAGACCCGACGACGGCTCGTACGTGACCCCCAGATGTGCATCGACCAAGGACACGTGAGTGTGTCGTCCTTAAGGCAAGGTCATGAAGACCAGGGCATGGGTATGGCCGAGTACACTGTACGAGGCGTTGGGTGGGATCCAGAGAGGTCGTTGGGTGATGCGTTATTGTTATTCGCGAGAGCAGCCCGAGGTAGATGGGAATCACGCGAGGAAGGAAGGTGGACGAGAAGATGCCCCCCATGTGGGGCCTACTTATTGCAAGCGACGGGCAGATTATTTTTCAAGTTGGAGCGTGGTTTGAACTCTATCAAGATCGTGAGTGATCATTTAAACGATGGCAAGGAGTCTCTTGACGGTAGATCGCTGATGCTGCAGTGCTGCCTAATCAGTTTCCTTCGTATGAATACCGGGGTGACTGTGACAGTGCCAAGTTCACCCACTGGCAGTCCTTTCTATGTTACCAGCCATTGGAAGAGGCAGGCCCATGCATCCTTGTGCGCACTCTCTGTGAACGGGGGCCAGCGCCATCACGCGACGGCATATCCATCATGCGCTCTGCAATGATATCCTCGGAGAAGGCTTCGACGGGAACCGGACGACGCTTTTGGTTCTCTTCTGGCACAGAGCTCGAGTTTAAACACACAGGAAATCGAATGACAGTCTTGTCCTCCCACCACCACCATACAGCCATACTACACAGTCATCGGACGCCTCGGACAATGACCAGGACATGGATTTTTTTCCCATGTCGCACGCTCGCTCAGGAGTGTACATTACATTACTCTCTGGGCACGACAGCGACGAACTTGTTCTCGTTCACGCTCAGCAGGTCGAGAGCCCGGGACAAGCAAACAGAGGAGTGTCTGGGATGTCGGGGAACCCGTCTCTGAATGAGTTTCCTGATGTGGGGCCGTCTGATCGACTCCTGACCTAGGGCACATGTGGGCGGCAGAGTCATGCAGACATGCGTGCAGCGGTAATAGAACGAAGGGACCGTGAGCAGTCGGGATGGGTTCACGGAGGATCATCTCTCGTTCCGATTCTTCAAGAGGTCGGGTGGTAGCGTGCCATATGGGTACGTCCGTTGGGCTACGTGTTAAATGATCCTTGAAAGACCGGGATTTGCAGACAGACGGAAGAGAACGCTATACCATCATGAACTCACACTCAACCCAAGGACAGACGATGACGATTCCGGTGATCCACGCGAGCCGTAGAGATGTGTATGGAAATGTTGTACCCGTTTCCACCGTGCCCGAAAGCAAGCAGAGAGTGCAACGATTCAGGGTATGTGTCGCCTATGGAAGAACCCGATTCTGGCCAGACAGCCTGAGCCGAGCCCCAATTTCCACTTCGCCTGGACCCGGTGATACCGGTGGTAGGATGCTGTGGCCCCCTTGTCTCTACACATGAAGTGGTCTTGTCCGTTGTGTTCAGTTTTACCGCCACTCCTCGGATGTTTCTCCTGTCGCGGTGCAGCAGCAGGTTCAGATGATTCCGTTGATGAGACATCGCGGTTTCGACAACGTCGCAAGCACTCAAGACGACAGCGTCCAAGGACGAAACGCGAAGATCGTCGGCTGAAACTGATGATGGGAGACGGGAGGCTGCATTGAGTAGGTCGAAAACGAGCTCGACTGCGGTAACAACGATCAGCAGTCTGCCTTGACCACTCCCGGATGATGCTACGCTCTCTTCTCCGTCTTTCCGTTGATCCACTCATGCATGTATTATTTTATTGGTGGACTCATTGGTCGTGGCGGAAATGAAGTCGGCGGTTGCCAGGTCATCGGGGTCGTCGCCAAGGGGGGTTGTGTCGTAGGGTGACACTCCAAACGAACTGGTCGGATTTGGGTGTTGAGTTGTTCGAGGACGGGTAAACGTTTCGAGCGTACACAGGGAGGGTTGTCATAATTGAATGTTATCCAAGGATTTGCGGCGAGGAGATGATTTACAGGATTGACGAAGCTCAACTTAAAGCGAACAAGCCGTCTCTCGCTCACCGTCATCTCCATGGCTGCTGCCCCTCCACGTCCCGCCACGCCTGCCTCGCGTTCTGTCACGTCCAAGCCTGGTCGCAATCTCCAAATCTCGCCAAACCTCGAGGCTCTCCTCCAGCACGACGAGCTCACCCGTCGCAACAGCAGCTCACCAACAAGCGTGTACCATCCCTCGCCGTCGTCAGAATTTCCCATCAGTTTACCCCCGCCCCCGCCGCGCAATGCCAATATCAAAGGCGGTCGCAAGGTGGGTCAGCGTGAACAGGAGCCGTTTCCCACGTCGCGAAGCAAGGATGGACAGCACAAGAGGACAGCCATCGTTGGTAGTGAGTTTTGGTTTCATTCCCTGCCCACGTCAGACGTCAGCGCTACCACCCAATCAACGTCAGGCCCTTCTTCGCGACCTGCGACTCCGAATCCATATCTCAATCCTGCCCCCGACTTGAAACCTATCGATACACCTGACCCCGGTATGCCTCGTGTCCCAGCCCGCGTCTCCTCGTTGACACCGCATTTCCAGATGAGGCTCCGACGCCAAAGTCGGCTGACACGCCCCTTCCGAGTGACCCCAATTCTGACCTGTCGTGTCCTGCGGTAGAGACCCGAGGACGTCCACTTCCTCCAGATTCGTCTCACCGCCCGTCAACCGCGCTTCACAAGGTCGAGAAAATTCTCTGGATGGGACGCGATTCTCTCAGCCTCTTCTCAGCCTCTCCAAATTGTGTGAAGCGTGACTCCGACCGTCGTAACGACCGTGTCGAACATGTAGACCTGGATGCGGTGCAAGGTAACCGATCTCATTAGCTGCCGAGACCCTCTTAGCTGAATCCTCATAGTCAGACAAATAGGGCAGGTATCTGCCACACGCACCCAACCACTCTTTAGACCACCATCCAGGTTTGGTGACCGCGATACAGCCACAGTCTCTGTATGTCCTTGTCTTCTATTGATGTCGGGCCAGTTTTCTCATCCTATCGCGACAGTGGTCATCAAAGTCCGCGTCAATTTATCCTCGCGCCGTACAGCAAGGAACGTACATTGGACCATCTGAACCCGCTTCGCATCCAGTCCCTTCCAGAGAAACAACTCCCGTCCCTTCACGTCCTTCTATACACCGTTCACCTTGCCTATCTCTCCCTTCCAAGTTCATGGCTCATAATCCTCCACCGCGACCCCAGCCCGCTGATGATGTCCCGGGAAATGACTATCTATCATTTATTGATTTCTTTTCACCATCTACGTCCGACGAATTGAATCTCTACAATTTCCAGGATACCCCACAGAAAATCCTATCTCGTCGCCAACTCGACTCGATCAGCATACCTCCTTCCGGTCCATACTCTATCTCACATCACAATAATCTTTCATTGACCTCTCTCGCGAGCATGAGATTCGCTCCTCCAAGTCCTACCTCTCTCACTATACACCAACGATCTCCAACGGTTGCCAGCTCAGCTACTTCAACGTCTTCTGTCGCACTCTCCGCGATGATATTTGCACCACCTAGTCCTTCGGTCGAGATCGTCTCATCCCGACCACAACCACTCTCAGATCCACCCTCTCCATACTCTCCCCTCGAATTTGCACCGCCTCACAGCCTCCCACAGGATATCTCCAGCGGGGGTTCTCTTCTCACAGCACCGGAGTTGGCTTCCGAACGCGGTACGAAGCTCAGGTCAAAGAAGCGCTCCAAGTCCTCGTCGCCGTATCATACTTACAGCGTCCCATCCCCTCTCCCCCCTACCACAAATGAGCTCGATGCAAATGAGCGAGCGGATCGTATCCGGCGAAACCGCAAGCTCGCCCGCGTCTTTGGCAGGACACCAGGTGCAGAGGAGCCAATAGCTGACGTGGACGAACCTCGCATATCGAAAAAGTCGCAGCCATTGGCAGGCTTGCTCGCGAAACAGAAAAGCCACCGACACGCCGTATCAGTGTCGCTGTCTCTCAAAGCGCCTGGGAGGAAGACAGAACCTTCGACCCCACGGCAGGCAGACGGGCTCTGGTCTCCGGATGGTCGTCGACACTCGACCCCGTTGGCGACTGGCTTTGCGTTCTACACCGGCAATGAACAGCACGAAAAGGCAACCAAAGACCATCATCGTTCGCGCAACCTCCGCGGCTCACTAGAAGTTGCTTCTACGAGGTCGTTTATCGATTTATCAGATGAAGATGTACACGATGATGATGTGTCAGAGCTCGGCTGTTTTGCTATGCATCAGGACATATGCCGCCGAACTCTACGTCATAGTAATTCGACACCTTCTCTCGTCGAGTCCCTTGATTCTGAGGCGCAAGCTGAACTCCAAAGGCGACGAAAGCGAGAACAGTTGGCAAAGCTTCACCGTTGCCTTGGCTCGCGTGTTCCTCCGGAAGCTGTTATAGGTGGTGTAGTTGGACCTCCTTTACCTGCACCTGCCGAAGAATCCAAGCGTCAGCATCTGCGTCGCGGAAGCAAGAGCGCACCCTCAAGCGAGTTTGATCGAGGCAAAGAGGAATTGGATGAGAGGGAGAAGGCCCTCAACGTTCGCCGGGCGCAGAAAATGGAAAGGGTGTGTATTTCCGTCTCTTTGTACACTTCACCCTTGCTGACTCGATCAATAGGTATTCGGTACTCCACCACCTCAGATACTCTATCATACTCGCCCGACCCGCCCAGTGGCACCAGTTTCTCAACCCACGTCCCCCGATAATCCCTACGTTTTAACCCTTGATCTTCCTTCGAGCTCTCGCAACCCTAATCGATCTGCCTACACGGGTAAGGTACCTCAGCGACTGGGCCCATCGGATTCTTCGAGATGTTTGCTTCCTGCGAACGATGACTCTCTTCTGTCCAGCCCTTCGCCGTCTGCGCAGTCGTTCGCTGATTCATTGCCTGAATCATTGTCAGGATACCAGCAAATCTTGGCACAATCATCTGTCTATCTCAACTATCAGCACTCGTTGAACTCTTTGATTGATATCATTGACCGCGTATGTGTTTGTGATATGGCCCATGTACATGTACTAACGCGCTCTCCAGGACGACCGCCGCTCCCTCATCGAACTGTATCGGTTCTTCCGTGGTGATGCCAACGACTCTTCTGACGAAGAGCAAGCGCAAATTCACTCTCGCCGGGCATCGAATGCAACGTCGTTGAGGTCAGAACGACGATACTCATTACCTTCGAGCGCGTCCATGACCTCGCTCTCATCCGAGCTCTACGTCTCTCCCAAGACAGCGCAGTTCCAGATCCGATGGCGCAAAGCAGCCAAGTTGACCAACTTTTTCGGTGTCGACTACCGAGAGTTGATCCACCATATCTTGGAGAGCATCGAGAAGGGCGTTGAGGAGGAGCGCAAAAAGGGTAATTTGCAGCCTCAGGAGGTCGAGGTAAGTATGGCCGCTTCATCTGTGTTGAGCACTTTGACCGGACATGTCTAGGTCTTGCTGCACCGCGTACGGAGCCTTCGCACAATGAAGGACCCATTTGCTTCTTGATCTGTCGTTTCTTTCCATTGTACATGTTTTCTTCAACATGCATTTAGTATCCATCGATCATGTCCTGTTTCGACGAGTCGTATTGTATAATCATAATAATGCATTCCAGGGATTCCAAGTCAGTATCGTCGAAACAATGAGTGGTGCAAAGCAGGGTATCACAAGATAACTAATTCTCCACGACATGAATGGCACCAAAAGATGTGCGATTCGTCCATAAACTGAGGTCGATGCGAATGCGAGTCAATGTCAGAGGCGGAATCTGGGACGGGGGACAGACCCCTTGGTGGTGGGGTGTGTCGATGGGCAGCAGTCTCACTTTCGATCCTGGCTTTCAGCATGCTCAGGCTGACTTGACGTTTGTGACGTGTTTCTGGTGAGAGTCCGACGTCAAAGACGGATCGAGTGGGCGGTACGAGGCTGCTCGACTTGGAGGTCAACGATCCACGCCGCAAATCACTGCTCGTCCGGCTCGACGGTCGTGCGTTGGGCGAAAATGGTCTCGACGTAGCCCTCGACACGGAACGCGATGCAAGCTGGTCTTCCAGAATATGGACCTGTCGTTGCAGACGGTGCGCCTTGTCCTGCGCGTCAAAGACGGTCGTCTCTAGAGCACGAATCTGAGACTGAGCGGACGAAAGCTCCATGGCATGATGCTGCTTCACAGCACTCAGCATCTCGTCGTCCAACGACCGGGGACCATCGTCAGTGACAGGCGTCTTTTGTATACTCTCCAATTCTTCCTCCTTGGCCACCAGTTCGCTCTGCAGAGCCTCGATTTCTGTCCGATAATGGTTGATGAGCTGGCTTTGTTCTACTTCGTTCCTGCGTGATGAAGACAGGGCTAATTCCAGTTGGGAGATATCTTCTTCCTGACGCCGTGCTTCCGCGTTTGCCCGGTTGCTGAGATCCGCGTGTCGCACTTCCGCTTGTCGCATCCGTGCACGTTCGGTTTCCAGTGTCTTCACACTTGCCTGTGAGGACTGGAGCTCCGCTTCCAGTATGGAATAGCCCCGCTGTAGTTCTGCGACGCTTTGCTGCAGTGACAGGTTGTCTTTCTCCCGGAGTACGTCCGATTCTTTACGAAGTTTTGCCGTCTCTGCCTCTCGTTCCGTCCCTTCGTTGAGAGCCATCTCCAGTTTGGTAATGAGGGTATCGCGAGATCTCTTTTCGTGCTCCAGCCTCTCGATTTGCTCCATCAGTTCCAGCTTGACAGACGTCAGATCAACAATCTTGGGTCTCATATCCTCCAAGGACTGCATGAGTCTCGCCCCTTCATCTCGTAGATCCTTCTGCGTCTTCTCGGATTCCTCCGCACGACGAAGAGTAGCACGTAGTTCCCCTTGGGCATTTTGGAGCGCCCTATCGCTGGAAGTAACCTCGGAAGCAAGTTCTGCGAGTTTTTGCTGGAGCTGCTTGACTGCACTTTGGTTGAACTCCACCTGCGATTGCAACGAGGCCCGCTCTTCCAGCAGAGCATCACGGCGATTGTTGGCAGACTGCAGATGGCCTTTCAATGCAGCATGGTCCGCTTCAAGGTTAGAATGTCGAGCTTTCCAATCTGTTTCGCTCTCCGTTTTCGAGCGAAGCTGTAACTCCAAGCCGTCTCTTTCGCCTTTGATGGATGTATGCGCCTAAAAAGCAGATTGGTACCATATATGAACAACATCTATTCGAGGACGTACTTGTTGTATTTTGTTGAGCTGGAACTCGAGTTCGTCCGCACGATCTTGGGTATTCTTCAAAGAGACTTCCAACTTGTCTGCTCTATCGTCGCTCTCGATTTGCTCTTCCAGCTCACGGACCC
Organism: Boletus aff. phaeocephalus; assembly: GCA_038094555.1. NCBI lineage: Eukaryota > Fungi > Basidiomycota > Agaricomycetes > Boletales > Boletaceae > Boletus > Boletus aff. phaeocephalus. The sequence goes on from JBBPUH010000004.1 coordinate 12,166, forward strand.
GTTGTTGATGTTGATTAGAGGTGGCTTGTGCCTCTTCAAGCTCGGCTTTCCTGAGTTGGATCTCACGCTCCTACGTGCTCATGACGACCTTTAGCTGAAAGAGTGAGCACGGCACCCACCTGGTCTCTAACACGCTCCAAGAGTTCCTTCTCGCGAGAAAGAGTCTCCTCGAGCTCGCTCCGTTGCCTTCCAGTAGCAATTTCGAGCTCCTGGACCTTCTTGTTCAAATGGGCAGCCTTTGCCTGCTCAGCAAGGAACAATTTTTCCTTATCCTGGAGTTCTACGGATGAAGGTTAGCATCGGTTACATCGTATCCAACGTACTATACCTATCTCAACCTCCTCCAACCGCCGGACAGAGGCTATCAGGGAAGCCTTCTCGGAGACCAGAAGAGAAATAGTCTGTTGACGACTCTGGTCCTGTTCCTGCCACCGTTTAGAGTCCGCAACAGCACTAGCACGTAATTCCTCCATCTGACCACAAGCTATAGAGAGTTCTTGTTCGACTTTTGTCAATTGAGTCCGGGAGCTGCGAACTTCTTGTTGTGCAGATCCCAAGTCTGCAGCTAAACGCTTGGCGTCTGTCATCGTGTCACAATAACCCTCTGCCTTGACGAGAAAATGAGACGTACCGGACTGCAACGAATCCAAGTTCTTGTTCGCCTCACTCAATCGTTGGTCCGATTCAAGGCGGCTTGTCTCTAAGCTATCGATCTTGGTTTGAGCAACAGCATGCACCTCCTCCAAACGCGACCTTTCTCGGGAGAGCTCCTCGAGACGACGTGTGGCAACGACATGCGATTCCCTTGCCCGCACAAGCTCATCCTGGAGAGCGTTGCGACGAGTCTGTTCTTCTTGCAAGGCTTTTGCCTTTTCTCGAGCATCTATTCTCAGTCTTTATGAGGAGGACAAATAAAGATGAAACATAACCACTCACCGGCTTGAATGTCGTCAAGGCGAGTCAAAGAAGTTTGAAGAGTAGCGTTCTCAGTTTGCAAAGAAGTTATGACCTGGCGTTGTTGGGCCAATCGACTGTGGAGGTCGTCGAGAACCTTCTGGTCAGCTACAGGAGTCGCCACGGACTGCAAAACCGAAGCTGGTGTGCCGAGACGCTCAGGTGGGGGCGGGGACCTGGGTGAAGGGCGCGGTTGTTGGGGTTGGACAATAGCATTCGTGTCTGGGACTTTGGGCCTGGGTAGCGATTCGATCCAATTCGTGTCGGCATCGTTGAGGCTGAAACTGTGCAAACCATATGCTGCTCAGGGAAACAGAAACGGCATGGCTTTGGAAACGTACAGGTCATTGATATCCCGCTCGTGCGTTGCTTCCTCAGCCGACGCTGGAGGCTCTGCAGGAGCCGGGGTGTGAGTCCGGGACGGCGGAGGGCTAGCTAATGAAATGCTACGTGAGCCTGCGACCGTCTTTTGCTGCTGTCGCTTCTTGAGCTGTATGCAAAGGTAGGTGTCGACGAAGTATAGAACATGGTCAGACGCGTACCATTGCCTTTGCTCTCGCAGCCTTTGCGGCTCGATCATCGGACTCAACTTGAGACATGGATATAACACGTAGTCGTGGTGGTCAGGAATGATCCTACTCAACCTTGTGGATGAGTGTAACCAATTACCCCGAGTGCTGGGTTGGAACGCGACGTGGCGAATTAAACAGGCCTTGTCTTTATAGTTCTACTCAACACTGACATTGTGATATCCTATCCTGCCGACCATATAAGCAGATAGAAGAAAAAATGAATTGAATCTCGACGGAATATGCACAATGTCGGCAGTAAGTGAAAGAAACAGAGGTAGAAATTGGGCAGAGGAGATGACTCGTAAGGGACTATATATACCAAAGCAGCGAAAGGGTGCGTGCCTACTAAGAAGACTTGCATTGGCCTGTAAGGATTGACTCAAAGCGAGCGTTGGAGGGAACGCAAGCAGGTGAGAATGTGGCAACGTATCAATGGACACATGGTGAACAGAACCAGAGACCAAATAAAAACGGAAAGGGAACGTCGTGAAAGAAACAAGAATTATTGCAGTCCATTTTCATCATGCCCACACCTGAAAACGAGAAGTCAATTATAATCACCCATGAAGGCATTTCTCAACGGCTCACTCGAAGCGTGCTATCCCAGCTGCCTGTACAGAGGGCCATGCCATCGACGGATACACCCAGACAACTAACCCGGTTTTCATGGCCTGTGAGAACCCCCACACGTTCGCCTCTCAATGTGTCCCAAACATTGCAAGTCCAATCATCATAACCTCCGAAGAGGATACGACCGGAGATCGAGAATGCGACTGAAGTGATGCCACAAAGAATGTTGTCGTGGGTGAAGCTGTTCAGTTCGCGGTCTGCTCGGATGTCGAACAACCGACAAGAAGCATCGTCTGAACCAGTGGCAAATGCATCACCATTGGGGAAGAATCTGGTGGACACAGTTCAGAAACAGAGACGACAATGACTATCATTGGACGCACTGTACCGCGTTGATATCGGACTCATGACCAGTAAATGTTTGTGTAGCGCGACCACTACGTATATCCCAAAGCTTCGCAGTAGCATCGCAGGCACCAGAAACAAACACATTCTGGTTGGGACCGAGCGATAGACTAAGCGAGACAAAGTGAGACGATGACAAAAAGGGCGCATAGAAGAAGATTCACCTCATGACATCACCAGTATGGTCACTGAATTCGACAACTCGCACACCCGCTTCAATATCCCAAAGCATACACGTCATGTCACCAGAGCTGGTCACTATTTGTCGGTCATTGATAAACCTGCAACAGCTGAGGTAACCAGAGTGAGCGCTCAGTTCGCGCGCGCCTCTGACACCGTTCGCCTCCCGACTGTTAAGATTGTAAATAGAACAAATGTTGTCCAGACCACCACAGGCGACGAAGTTGCCAGATGGTGAGTATGCACAGGTCATGACCCAGCTCGACCGAAGGGGAATTGCGTGGACTTTATTTGTAGTGTAAGCATCCCAGACGATAAGCTTGCCATCCTGCGAAGCGGAGACGAGATGTCGACGATCTGCAGCCCAATGCATGGCATAAATCTTTGCGAGGTGTCCTTTGAGCGCACGTCGGGGCCGCATCACGATCCGGGGCAGAGTATCAACTTCGGCAGCCATTGCACGTACTAGAAGTGAACCAATACATTGTATGAATGCTCGAAGAGGACGAGATCGTGAGGGGTACGTACAACTAGTATCAGCGGAAGCCTCTCTGCTCGCACGGATTTTCTCCTTCAAGACTTCTGCCTCACGACGTGCGGCGGCAATCCGCTCCTGTATGTCACCCTGCGATTGGGCCATTGTTGCAAGGTAAGTCTGACAGAGAGGAGGATGCCAGGGAAGGAGTGTGGTATGTTAGGGCTGGAGGAGATACGTGAAGTGAAAATTTGCCCACCAGCGATGCTAGAAATGAATTAGTGGAAATGCGTGAGAAAGCGTCAAAATGTGGGTAAACGAGTGCGACGACGATGGTAATCAAACCGTGTGTACCACCTGCGCAGAGACGAGGACGAGGACGAGGACGACAACGACAAGGGCTGAGTAATTGAATAGCAAACTTGCACTCGAGCTGACGCTGGACACCAACACTGGTCTGTGACCACAATACCGGTCATTCCCGAAACTCCGCAGTGGCGCATATTAGTACCGCAATATATATATAATTTATATTGTCCGAGTCGTATCAACACTATCTTACACCGCCCTTGCTTCCGCGCGCTGTGTTTCAGTGTTGTACTGTGTCATAGGAAGTTGTGCTGGGGCAGCGGGAGAACTAAAGGTTTCCCTGACCGACGACAGCCAGATACCTTGCCCACGAGTTGCGGCAACCACGGCCAAGGCCGACAGGACACCGGCATACAAAAGAACTGGATGAACTCATCAGAAAAATCAAGGAAAGAGGGATCGGCTCACTGATAATAAAGTTCAGGAATGAAAAAGCTTCGATGGCCTGGGTGGATTGGCACAATCCCACAATATTGAGGTCGAAGCGCGCTAGATGGTGGTGGTCAATCACAGCATGAATGCATCACTGAGCAATACGTACCGTCTACAAAGTCACAGTTGTACAATAAAGCATATTGTGTGACCGTCTGGCCCGCAGTGGCCACCCATAGAATACAAAGAACATCTGTAGTAACATTGGTAATGGATTCGGATGAAAAGGTAGTGTCTTACACAACCAAGCCAATTCGACCGCGATCGTGGACACAAAGGCACCACGCCGAATGAGATCAACAACAAGCCTGCGTAGAGTCAGCTTTACCAAGGGTGATCCCGAAAGCGTCCACCGACATGACGGGTAAGGTTATGAGCGTTATCACCGCGACAGCGACAGCAAGTGCACCGAATGTAGTCGGAAAGCCATAAGCATAGTACTGTTGCGTTTGCGATATAAGATGGGCGGAGACGGCCAACACAATGAAAGAGAAAAGCGTTGTCACCCCTGGAACGGGCGTCAGTATCACACGGCTTTCAGATCGATGTTGCTCACCTAGAACAGCTATGCGGACGAGCGGAAACACGCTCATTGTTGAAGAAAATCTTTGGAGAAAAACAGGAGAGAGAGAGAAAGATGGGAAGGACCAGGCCTCCGTTGGGTTCCCCACTCTTTATCCTTTCACGATGGCGACAAAAGTAACATGCTTCCAGAAAAGTACGGCATTACCCTTTTCCTCCACCCACCCGCGCCCATGTTGTCAACATTAATCTTACACAGCCTCCAGCCAGAAGGACAACAACGATTTTCCCGTGGCAAAGTCGGCCTCCGAGTCGATCATACGGGACAGAGTGGGGGACAAGAGTTCCCTAAAACTACACACAATCCCGCGTATCGACTTTGTGACGTTGCCAACGCGGAGGTAAGCATCAATGTGCACATATGTGTGATGACGGATGCGGTGAAATCAGTACCTCACCAGTGACTTACTTAACTGGCTAGGTCTGGATCCAGAGGACGGGCGGATGCTATGCGGAACAACTGCCGTTCCGCCGATGCACAGGGCCCACAGGGACACTGATAATAATACAAGTGGAACTTGAGCGTTCTTGCCTGCTTCATATGTCCCGCCAAGCCTCACACAGATCATGGCACGGGCCATCGCGCAAGGTACACAGAGCTGTGCCGACTTAAAAAAAGCGGCAGATCTTTTGTGGCCACTGGGAACGCCTACCAAAATGTGTTCCTTGGCCCGGGGAGTAATAAAAACACGACTTGGCCTTAGTCTGGGTGCCATTTCACGATCCGACACTGTAAACTATTGTTAACACCATGGACAAGTACTAAAACGTAATGTCCTTTCTCTCACATAATGGTAGTGGGCACGCAGCCAATGCGCTAACCTTCATTGTACAATCGTTCCTCTGCGCCGAATTGCCGTGATTTAACTGTGGTGGAAACCCTCCGTGGACTCACTTAGAGTGGGTACATTTCAAACTACAGTCTAGTCGGGACATAACAAAACACGATGATACATGATACAAAGTTACAAATGGCTATATTAGCCAAGATTCAGCATCCATGGCGGACGGGGATATCTGCGGAGGAATATATCAGGACCAAATGAAAAGCGGTGCGTGAGATCACATCACATAAGATAAGTCGATTATTGTGCTAAGGCATCAAGGCGCGACAAGTAGTTTCGGCGGCAATTTCCATGGCGGTGCCCCTATCGCGGGCTACACCCCTACCATATTCGATGCCATTAACTATAGATGAACAGTCACATTTGGGTGACAAAATGCTAATTAGACTGACTTACAATACGCAATCGCCAACCACCGCGTGTCATGTGATGGGCCAGATTGTGTGTGCGTCCAAGAGAGGTGTCGCGTATGTCCGTATCGACCCTGAAGGAAGTTGTTCAGGTACATTCGCCAATCAGTTTTCTGGCCTAGAGCACAGTCAGCAATCTTGACAGTGACGATGCCACCAAGCACTTACGCTGCATGAAGATAACAGTAGAACTGTGAGGGGAAGAGGTACGACGGATGCTCAGGGCCCGTTGGAGAGAACCACACTGCTCATGGGCTTTTAAGCAGAGGATTCACAGGAAGTCAGGCCAATGTCACTTCGAGTCAATAAGAGATAACGATATGGCTGGGAGTAACCGGAGGATCGCAGTTGAGCCCAACTACCGCAGCTGTATACAATACACATATATCGGCGGTACCCGTGTTCGGAGAGTAGAGGTCCTTGTACCGCGACAAGCCATAGCTGTAGCGATCTTTGGTAACTGCCGCATCGGAATAAAGATAGATCGCAGCTTCGAGCAAGCGGGCGAAACGCCATATTCCGTATACCGACCTGACTCACCTGCCAAGCTGTGTGTGAGAATAATAGCGCGGCACTATTAACCTCCGGAGGATACGCGACCGCTATGACACTCACTCCCCAGATATCCGTTCCCGTTTCCTTATGACCAGGGTTCGTGGGACCTAGGGCTGGAGATCTCCATGCGAGTTAGATAGCGATAGCTGCATAACACATCGGCAACTTCGCAATTGAAGGTATCAGCTTGAGATTGGTAATGGATCTACAGTGGTGGCGATAAACCTTTAAGTGACGGGACAAGACCTAGTTAGATAGTGACGTGAACTTCACGCAAGACAAACGATGATTTCTCCGCGCCCGCAGTGCCCGTGACGGCAGGAGGGGAGCAAGTCGCAGCTTTGAACCCGCGGTGGCTGCTGCGGGTACCTTGTGAGGATGCCCGCATTCAGCAAGGTAAAGAGAAGGATGGGAATCAAAGAAAGGATAATTGAATGTGGAGTACTCGAGAGGCGAGAGGCAATGATCTTTGATTGACCATTTTGGATTTCACTCCATACACGGCATTGCCCCTATATTGCGGAATTTCCGATTCACATAACTTCAACACAACACAGCATAAAACATTCTGTAAGACGGGGTTTTACAACGAAGAGGCCCAACAGTATCTGACAACATCGGATGCTGAATCCTCAAGTTTTTTGTGACTGCAGTATCCTTTTAGCAATTAAAACCTGCCTAGCGGCAGCCTCCTTTGCTGCACTACGAGAGGGTCCATCTCCTCGGCCCCACTCGATCTCGTCCACTACACACGAAGCGTCAGTTTCAGAAGTGCATGAGCGAGGTTTTGGACAAACAATACGCAGTCGCATGCCAGGTAGGCCGATTATTAGGACCCTCGTGTGATTCTTCCCAAGTTAGATGGCGATTTGGATCATCCCTGTAGACCTCTTGTAGGTAGTTGTTTAGAATCTGGCGGTAGTCTGCCAGTATCCAAGGTAAGAAAATGTTTGGATAGGAAATGACGTTCCTCCTTACGCGTAGTTTGTTCCATCGCAATCCTCAGGAGCGGCACTATCCTGTTTTCTGAGCAGGGAGAGGATGATAGCTAGCTTCACTTGTTCCCGTTCTCCTTATAATCCGCGATGCAGGCGGTGCGAGCATTTCTTGCATGAACAGGATGAAAAATCCACAGGCTGGCAGGTCAGAGATTATGGACCCTTTGAGACCGGTTTCTAAGCGTGTAGAGCAAAAACATGTTTCCCAGGACCTGGAATCTCGCATCAACCGTAACGAGGCCGATGGTCCAATAACAAATATTAGCCTTCATTTTACCTTCCGGCGCGGGCACTGGAATCTACCAAGCTGTAGAGATATGACAGCCATTGTAACGGCAGATATGGAAAATTCGCTCGGTTAATCGGGTTAGTCGGTCGGAACGATTGGCCAAGACGGGAGGTCAAATACCGTTGTCGCTCAACTCGGTCGCTCGGAGAAAAGCGAAAGGATACCGACCCCTGGGGCAGGTCTTGGCAGTCGATGCCGTGTGGGTGGATTCGTAAACACCAGAATCAAATTAAAAATCAGCTAACCGTCGTTTTTGAAATGATTCATGAGTTTGCGCTTCCCCATGGCTCCGCTAGCAGGCCGTCACAGTACCCTAGGCTGTCAACTTGGACATAGCCATACCTTTGTTACATAAGCAAACGGCTTGCAGAGTCGTATCAGTTTCTCGGCAGATTTTGTAGACCTCCGAATGGCTCCTGCGCCGCCAGTTGCTCAGCCAGGTTCACCGAAATACTATCATTCCGTGCGACCACGCTCCTCGGGCTCCGTCCTGGATGTTCAACGCGCACTCCAGCCCGCCCGGCGTTTCCAGCCCTTCTCCTGGAGTCAGGATCTGGACCCTACCGTCAGTGACGGTGCTTGGAGCTATCCAAATACAGATACCCGACATGAAGTCCCCGTGGCCACTTTCTTTCTCTCGCTTCTTCGCACCAACAGTCCGATCGATATTGCGTGTAGAGGGCGCACCGTATTCCACGCAGCTTGGTTATTTCGTGTATCGTCCCCAAGCTTAATGGCGACGCCGCCGCGATCATAGAGAGTGCACACTTACAGAATCATTCAGCTCCGTTCAGCATGGCCTTTGAACAATACCGCCATCGTTAATATCTCAACCTCTCCGCTCCTAAGCAGTATAAAAATCATCGAAGCGACTATGGCGACCACCCAGGTCAATTCAGAATGTCTCCCGGTCTGTATATTTCCAGTGCCCTGGAGTGGGTTCATGCGTGCTAATCGTTTTAGCCCAAGACCCTATCGTTACGCTGAACAACTGTATGTCAGGCATGTCCTGTCAAGCAACGTATCCTAAAAAGAGTCTTGCAATTCAGATTTACAATCCGTAGGACGAGCCGCTGATCTTAGTTGGAAGGATTCGACTACCGGACCAACACACAACCCGGAATGGAAGTCTGTATGCAAAAGTGAACAATCTTCTCTTTGTCGCGTGCCTTTTCTAATACATTCTTGCAGTCTCCGGAAAGGAATATGGCGTAGGTGTGGGGACGCACAAACACCTCGCACGTGGTGCAGCGGCAGAACTCGCCATGGAAGCACTCAAAGCTGAGGCTGAGAGTGAGGGTGGTGACAAGTTGGAGTGATTCTCCACATCTCCACTGGACAGCGACTCGACTTTCCTCTCTATAAATTTTCCTCTACTCACATCCAGTCCGCACATCTCTCTGTTTTCCCGCATCGCGTCCTGTAGCGTTACACCTAACCCAAGTCCTAGTGACTTCTATCTATTTACACGTCATTGCATTGGTCGGACGTGATTGTGAATGACGTCCGCCCGCGAAACGGCACAAGTTGGATGACGCGTCATGGGCAACACGTACTGCTGAGGCCGAGATTGCCCGTGCAAGGTCCGGCAACGCCACATTGCTTGCATCAGGGGTCACCTGCCACACGAGATGAGTGCTAAATTCGTCCCAGGCGCTTGAGTAGGTTGCTTCTGGGAGGTTGTCGTCGTGGTCAATTACTAATTCACCATCCTCCTTAATCCTGTTAGTCACCATTGCCAAGCTGTTCTTTGGTACTGAAGACGACGTGGAGGGTAAATGATCGGAAGGATCCAAGCTGTCACCATAATAATCACCCTCCATGTTTCGGCTTGCCAATACTATACAGATCATGGCAACTTGTGACTCAACTACCCCACCCGCCGAAATCGGGTTACTGCGTGCGTTTGCCTCGTGTAATGTGGCTGGTCACGATGGTTCTCTTACCACGATCGATCTATCGAGATCATCAGTATAGTCCCAAAACACATTCCCGCGAAAAGGCATAAGACATTGACCTCCTGATTTTTATTTGCTTGCTCTATTTTAACCTATTTCTGGACCCAGCACGTGTTGCATACGGCCGGTGCAGTATGTTGCCTGCTAGTGCGTACATGAGTCAACCGAGAATACCGGAATATCCAACACGCTTTGTCAACTCTTTCTAGAGGTTTGTATTGATAATTTCTACGTCGGATCGGTCATTCTTTTCTTCCGTAATGATACATTCTTATAACAGGTGTCGTGGTCCGATGTCAGCTGGTGCCTTAAGAACCAACACAATGTTCCTTCATCGAATGACTTTTAAGGTTTTATTAACCTTGCGCGTCCGTTGGTAAGTCCCGGTTTTCAAACCAGCCATTCAATTGAGTCATCGGACAGCTCGAATTGACATCTAAACGCTGCCCTGTGCTTTCTCTACAGTCTTGATTTGGGGATCAGTTTCGTGGCAACGCCTACCATGCCCGTCCACCGATTTCCAGAACCGATTGGGGAAAGTATGGATATATCCACAGGCTGGCTTAAATACGAGCGCAGAGACAGTTGTGGGGAACACTCAGGCCCGTTTCTCGATCCTAGTGCTTTGCCTTTGACAACATGACTAGCGGAAGTGGGTCAAATATCACCATTGTTTGTGGTTATGGACACTCACGGAACTGCAGGATATATCACGGCTCTTCACAACTGTGAGCTGTTTTTTTTTTTTAAAGAATCGTCTGCCTGTATTTGGGCCGGATTTTGATCTTATCATAACGCAGACCTTCAAGGACGAAATGAGCGCCACCTACTGAGCTGGAAAGAGACAAAAGAAGGACCTGATCATGCCTTGGTGTGGACTATAGAGTGCAAAGGTACGCGATCTAGTGATTTGAAGCCCTGCAGTAGTAACTAAGAATTTGTATGATTTTAGTTGAAGGTCAGGTGCTCGGAAGTGCTAGCGCAGGTCAGATTCAGGCTGCTAAAGAACAAGCTGCGAAAATCGCCTGTCAGGCATTGGGAATTTCCCTCTAGTTTTCTCTACATGTTGTATTCAATATACTTGTCTCCGAATCTCCATCCTACTTAAAGTTGGCCGGTCGTCACTGCGGTACCAGTGACGACCATCGCGGAGTTTCCGAAGAAGGAAAGGCTGCCACAACACGTGGGCAAATCTTGCCATTTTCAAACCCTTCTGAACTGTCCCAGAAACTAGGCTCGAAAGACTGAATCCTGAACATAGCAACAAAAGAAAGGATCATTATACTGGACACGCGTTCTAATGTTTCGACGTCTTACACCATATCTTTTCGCTGGTTTAATAGGCGCGGTCTTCACTGAGCTGAACTGTTTCGCAAATTTACTTTCGGTGTGTCTTTATCACAGGTGTTGTCTCGGGCGTCTACATCTTCAAACCATTCCTTGAGAAAAACGCTACTAAGGGGTGCGCAGTCGATCTATAACCTAATGTGGGAGATACTTATCTGGTTCCCAGAGAGATCCATAGCACAGCAAGAACAGCGATGAGGTCCACGGTACGACAGCAATCCGACGCCGCGCCTCAGGAAGACAAATAGAAACCGCCTGGAGTTGCTGTGTGCCGGATGGGACGGTGGCTTGCATGATGCTAATATTCTATCATTGGCTGGCTGCTATCTTGCATTTGTCACTCAAGTACTCCGTACCGAGTGTCATGTTTGTCATGTGGCCTGCAGAGAGGGTGTAAAGATGCACTATCCGAGCGAGTGCCACACATGGAGTTGTTCGGTTGTCAGTTCGCAATCGACCCTAATGGACGTAGCAAATTCCCGCTATCTCCACTACCATGCAACTCGTACAGCGTAACCCTGTTCACAGCCGATCAACGTCCATTTTCGCCGCTCCGTTCGTGTTGCTAGCGTTGGCGTCACGGCGCTCCCATACCTATTGCGCGTTTTTAGTAGGAACCTTGCTTGTAGAGAGATAAGGTGCTGACCTGTAATACAGTTTCCGCTAAAAAGATCATCTCTTTGCGAGTCTCCTCGACGATGAGGTCTTGAATCTGCAGCCACTTTTCACCATCACCGCCTCCGCCTCCGACTCGGAGATGAACCTTCCAAACAGTGTTCTCTTTATCACGCGTAGTTCCCGCTACGGATTCGTGAGTAACATTGGCGATCAGATCATAGACCGTAGGCAGATGCGAAGGTGGCGCATCAAGGTCTACAGCGAACCGTGACGAAAGGTCATACGGAGATGCCAGGAGATAATTAGCAAGGTTATTACATGAAAGATCGACATAGCGCACATTCACGAAAATCGACACCCCTGAGCGGAAAGGTGACAATGGTAGGGTTCTTTTCTTCCACAAAGACGTTCTTGGTGAAGCGTTTGTAGTGCAGAATAATGTACTGTGGGAGGCGCTGACATTTGTACCGCCTGAGTTGACCTGCTGATTCCTTCGAAGTTACGTTATTAGTGGTGGGAAGCGTGTCTTACACGAGTTCACCTGTGTGGTAATGCCATCATACTTGGCTAACACGGAATGTATACTAATCTGCGGGATAATGTTTTTCTCAATTGCATCCTGGAATAACGGCGGTGGCGGAAGATCAACGGCTAGGAAAAGGAACGGCGATACCGCCGACTTGATGTCTGAGGCGCGGAAATCATAGATCGGTAAAGGCATGATGCGAGATCTTAATGTTCTAACCTCTGTCGATGTCAAATTTCGGCTTTTCGTTGCCAGCCTCATCAGGGCGTACGATGACTTGCTGCGCCTCTAGGCGAAGCTCTCCCTGGAAGGTCGAGAAGATTATACCTGTACAGGTTATTACAGACGCTCCGTAAAACAACCGCAACTCACTGGAGTTCTTCTTCTTCGTACCCCCCAGATCAATGTGCAGGCGATTAAGGAGCCACCCAAGGAATTCGACTGGGTCTCCTTGTTTTTCTAATGAGAACTTTCCAGAACTGGCACGATTAACTTCCTGCAGGAACTCGTGTGGGCTAACTTGGCTCTTGAAAAGTCGCGGGTTCCATATTTTCTTGGCAAGCGCTGCAAATCTTTTGACAAGCTCCGTTTCTTTTCCCTTGAAATCTGACAGGAGAAAGTAGTCTCGAAGTGGGGGGACATGAAGAAGCGAATGTATGATGACATTCATATGATCATTCCGTTTGATGTTGTTCAAACCAACGTACCCTTGTAAATAGGGCTTGTGCGTGAGGTCATAAGATGGTTTCGAGAGATGAGAGGGAGAGGAGAGGTTTGTTAACGACGCTTTCGTAAATTTTGGGTTTAACACGAAAGCGATGTCTTCGAGTGACGGGTCAGACACAGGGTAGCCATCTGGGAGTACGTAGACCTGATAATTCACTGAATGAGCCACCATGACGCGTATAACGAGCGAAATTGACCCTTGTTGTTTCGAGATTGATGAATACGTGGTGGTCATCATGAATGGAGTGTGCATAGGCATATGAACTGCGGCCACGGCCCTGAAAATACTTTCCACAGACAAGGCAGCCGTATGTATTAATATTGGAAGTTGAAACTGAGCACACTTTCTCAAAATCGAAGTCAAGCAAGGCTCTGTTAATCTACGAGGGATGAGAGAGTATCAGGAGTTGAAGTGGCGTGGTGGCGTACGGTGTCGAGGTATAAGTCCGATGCCTTGTGCTCGTATGCGGAGGCTGTAGCATCCGGAGAGAGATCATCTTCAACGTCCGACCCAGGCACGGGTGTATTTCCGTCGAGCGTGCTGGTTGGCGCATGGCCAGCGTCCAACGTGGCTGAGATGTGCTCTAACCTAGCTCGTTTGTTTGGGGGTTCTCCATCCACAGAGGGGGGTTGCTTCGGAGAAGGTGCAATGTTTGAGCCGGACATACTAGGAGAATGTCAAGGACGTCCAAGGTGCGTAGGTACAAGAGATTATATAAGCCACTGCCCAGCAAATCAGAGTTCTGCCTCGCGTTCGTGCACTCGCACACATTATCGACGGCATGCTCTCCAGCACTCGCACTTCGCTGCGAGTTTTATCGTGCTCAACGCGTCCAAGAATTTCCGCGTTTTCCTCAACAGCGGGTGCGCATGCTGACTCTCAACCGAAGCCGTCAGTAATACTGGACCCGAGCCTAAAATCGTTACTTCACGGTGTCGACATGTCTTTAAAGTCAGCGTATAAAGTGACTGAGGAGCCTACCTCAACACGCCTAAGAGAGCTGGAAGCGCTCGGGGACGACAAGGATGGAACAGAAATTGCAGACTACTCGATTGAGGAGTCTGCACGGCGCAGGGAGGACCGTAAATCACCTGCAGCACGGTTCGGCAGCGACAGAGTCGGGACTGTGAGCCTTTCCCCCGAACTTCAACGTACGGTCACGACGCTCATTGAAGGTATGTTTTTCTTGTCACTTGTATTCGACTCCTGCGACCGTGTATAGGTACCGACAAGACACTGTTACACAGTGATGCGAAACGTTTATTTGCGAAACAGGATAACTCAGGAGAAAATTGGTCCACAACGTATAATGTGGAGTACAAAAATCGTCGTCAACGTTATAAGCACTTGGCGCGTGACGCAACCGCATTTGCGTCCGTCATCCTCCCCGCGCATTATTCTGCAATATATGCTGTATTGCGCCACGTGAATCATAGACTGGGTGCGTCCTTGAATGTGGTTAGGGTGATTGACTGGGGTTCTGCCACAGGAAGTGGGCTCTGGTAGGCTCATTTATTCGTGTGTATTTTTGACTATTTATCGGATTCTGTAGGGCAGCGTTGAACGTATTTCAAAAACCGTCTACGATTCCGGGAGAGGAACCATCATTAGCCAACTCCACCGTTGTCACGTATCTTGGTCTGGATCAACGCGAAGGACTCGTGTCGATAGCTAAGCAACTTCTGCAGAGTAAATGCTTTTTTACTTTACCTGTTTTTCAAGTTACTGAATTATTTTCGTAGACACTGAACTCGGTGCACTGAGCGCCACGTGGAGAAAGTCCTTCCATGATGAATGCCGAGTTGATCCTGCTCAGGGTCATTCTACAATTGCTCTCTCAGCATTCATGCTATCTGCGCAACCCTCCCCTCTCTCTAAGAAAAATATGGTGAGAGAAATGTGGGATAGTGGTGCACAGACGATCGTATGTCCTATGTTACCCACAATAACTAGCGAATTGATTGTCGGGTAGATCCTCATAGACCATAACTCGCCTGCTGGTTTCCAAAATATTGCAGAAGCCCGCCAGCTTTTACTCGACCTGGGCCGCAAAGAGAGTGATAACCCCGACATGGCAGACCAGCCTTTTCGGGGTTCTCACGTGGTCGCACCAGTGAGTTGCGAAACATGCAATAAATCAGCCATTTTCTTTCTTGCTCCCTGCCTCGTTTTTCTGTCCATTTCCCCGCATTTGAAAAATACGACGTTAACTCCGTATTCACCCTTCTTTGATGATCTAGTGTCCACATGATCGCCCCTGTCCCCTCCAACAATCTGGCCCTTTAGGTCTTGTCTGCGGTTTTTCCCAGCGCCTGCAGCGACCCACGTTTGTTCGGCGCACGAAACATGCAAAACAAGGGCACGAGGACGTCGGTTACTCATATGTTGTTATTCGGCGTGGCCCAAGACCGGATAGCACAGTTTTGGATACAAGGGGACGACCGGTTGGAAGAACGGGCGGAGTGGAAAGGGAAGCCATCGAGCGAGCGAGTGCGGGGACAAGTACGTTGAGGGAATTGCACCGTGCGCATGAACATAGGCACGATCGTACTGGCATGGACCCGCAATCACCGTCATTCTCGGTCTCAGCTGCACGGTCTGCGTTGGCGCATGCCCGATCACCACCATCCGTCGACATTAAATCCATCTCCGCGGATCAAGCACCAGCACCAGCATGTGTGCCTGTGGATGACGGTACTAGTACTGGGGCTGAAAGGATGGCAAGCGTAGATGCCACGTCCTTCGTGTCACCTCATGTTGATGTGCATTCGCCGGGTGAAACTATGGTGCGGGCGCAGGCACGGGTCGCCTTGTCGCCATCAATATCAACGCCACCAGCGTCTGTCGAAATATTCGCTTCCACATCAGAAAATTTCCCCTGGGCCGGACACCCGGAAGCTGGACCGAGACTCGAAAACGCACTCGATGAATTTGATTTGCCATCGGAACTCGAGGAGGCTCTGAGGAGCGAGGCTTACGGATGGCCGCGTCTCGTGTTCCCACCGCTCAAGAAGAGCGGACATATCATTATTGACGCATGTACGCGTGAAGGTTGGTAACCTGTCCTACTCCACTCCCCCTGTCTTCTATCACATCCCACTTCTTCCGTATGAAGTTGGTGAACTAATTTTATGGTTTTGTTCCGGTAGGGAAAATAATGCGACTTACGATCCCAAAGTCGCAAGGTAAACAAGCCTTCTACGATGCACGTAAGTCTTCGTGGGGTGACATCTTTCCTCACCCACCCAAGAACAAACCTATTGAACGATTCCAACCTCTCGGCGATGGTGCTTGCTCGAAGCAACAGAGCATTCATGATGCGAAGGGATCAGACGTAGGCAAACGATCAAAGGGACGAGACAAGAGAGACAAGACCCATGAGAGGAGCTATGCCGCGCTTGACGATATGCTTTGGAGGGAGCAAAAGGCGAAGTGGAAAGCTTCCAGGAAAGACTTGGCTTGCGAAAACGACGAAGCTTTGGGGCTCGTTGACCTTGAGGGAAATCCACTCGGTAATCGTTCCCCGTGGTGAGGTCAGTGCGGGGGTATTCCCCGATACCAGTTTGACCTCACGGTGGAGGGCTTTGCATACTTTCTACCTGTCACCACAACTTTACAACCATTCACTACTCCCCAGACAGAAGTCATATACCACGCATCACTCAATAATTGTCTGATCATTCTGTTGGGGGTCCACACTTTCCGGAACACCCCGCACTACATCATCAGCATAGCAAATCAGAGACAGTCGGCGTCGATAGAAGATCTCCATTCCTCCAAGATCGGTTGTTCACATCTGATCGCCGCTGCCAAATTTAATGCTGACTGCCAACCTGTACAAGCCATCATGCGACTCCATTCAGACATACAGGATCCGTCCGGAAAGATGCTTTATTTGAATGCCGGGCGCTTACAGTGAACTGGGTGGAGAAGTCACGGTGTCGGTATCCGAATGATCGCGTTCACGGAGGGACCAACCGTCGCCAGGTCACAGCTCACTAGATGTGGAGACAATGAATGACGGTGTCATCGTTCTAGGATAATGGTCCGGAAAGAACCTCAGAGAGTAAAATTGGATCAGAACGGCGAGGAGCTCGGAAATGTGTGGAGACACAAAACTAGGATGAAGAGATAGCGACAGAAAATATCCACACGAAACGGAGGATTGCGGACGTGAGGTACGTGCCAGGCTTAGAATCGTTCCATCCTAGAGAATGTAGAACGGGATCCATTATCATGTACTAGGTTCGGCCTGTGGAACCCATTGACACTCGCTCGTAGATTCATGGTAAAATCTATGATCTTTACCACCACGATAAGAAGTTCCTGTGCAGTACAGCCGGTATCGGAGCGTGACACTCGGTTAATGTAGGACCAGGAGATCAGAAGACTGGGAGCGTTTCCAAAACGACCCTGGTGTACGTGAAGTACGCGGCGTAGGTTAGCAACCTTGCGGCGACAAGGAAGACCGCCCAAACTCCTCAATGTTCAGCGTCTGACTCTTTTAAATCCATTGCCTTTTGTTTCAGCCTTGTCTACGTCCACTCATTGCTTGTCGTGCTGGCTGATTGTTCCATCGTCAGTACTCGTTCCCTGGAACACCAGAGACTGTCAAAGGTTGGACAAAGCAGATCAGAGAAAGGTGACGCTATGTAGGAGGTCCTCTTTGTTACGTCACCGACACTCACTACCAACCTGCACAAATGTCACCCAATTCATTCAGCTATATAGTATCCGTCCAGCAGTGCGTCAAAGATCCTTTATCTGAATGCCGGGTGCTTGACTTGAGCTGAGAAGTATCCGACTGATAGCATTCACTGTGGGAGGAACCAACCATCGGTGAGTTACACTTAATTCAAGTATGGAGACAATTACACGAGCTACGCACCAGGCTTAACACTCTTGCTACTATTTTTGCCCTTCTGAGTCTTCGTCTCGGCCTCCGCAACAGCGTCCTTCAGATTTCCGGTGGCACGTTTGACATTAAGCACAAACTGCTTGACGTTCCTCACGACATCTTCGACGGGGAAATGCAGCTAAGAGCAGGGATAGAGATTGGTAACCAAAAGAAAAAAGACACTACTAACTTTTCCGATGGGCATCCTGATTGTTCCTGTCTTGTCACCCCTCCACTCAGTTGTTCCTTGCAGCCTCTGAATATACCCTTCAATATCGTCTGTGACGGTTCCTCGTCTTTCTGATGGCATGAGACCGCGAGGACCAAGAATTCGACCGAGTTTGCTACTGATAGTACGGATGAGAGACGGTGTGCATAAGATAGTCGTGCAGTTGTTGTGTTTTCCCTCGGCGACCTGTCAATTGCATTTAACGACAGAAGGGAGACAATGCACAAGAACGAACGGCGTCAACAAGTTCCAGACCACCGACTACATGAGCGCCTGCTTTCTTGGCTTCGTCTGCTTGTCGGCCATCGGCAAAAATGAGAATACGGTATTCTTTTCTTGGCTTGGCTTCTCGAGGCAAGTTAATGCGTCCAGTAGGTATAGGAGCACCACGAGACATGGCGGTGCGGATGACCAGTTCATACGTTGAGTTGGGTCGTGCAACTTCAACTGCCTGATGTGCCAAGACACGGCGGATGAACAATACTGAATGTATTAAGATAGAAACCTACGCGGAGGACAGAAATGGCATCGGCGAGGGTCATCTTTTCGTTCGCGTATGCATCTTTACCGCGCTTGGCCGCCTTTTTCTTGGCTATAAGAGCAAGCTGATGTTTTGAAGGTGCTTTCTTCGTCTCGGCACGTTTAGCAAGCGCGATTGGCGACGAAGAAAAACGACGACCTGTTACGGACTGGGGCGATAGTTGAGCCGGACGGGAGCATGTTGGTAGAACTCACCAGCTTAGTGGAACAAAGGGACAGCTGCAAGGGATGTTTAC
Source organism: Boletus aff. phaeocephalus (assembly GCA_038094555.1). Classification (NCBI taxonomy): domain Eukaryota; kingdom Fungi; phylum Basidiomycota; class Agaricomycetes; order Boletales; family Boletaceae; genus Boletus; species Boletus aff. phaeocephalus. The sequence goes on from JBBPUH010000004.1 coordinate 30,880, forward strand.
CATACCAGACTGTCGCTGGACTGACCACGAACCGACATAGACTGGACATTGTGAGCCGTGGGAACAAATAGCTGGCGCGTTTTTGACAAGCAACGTCCTCCATGTCGAGGCTTTTCAGGTGTCGGTCACTCTTGCGTACCTCGCACATTCCGGTGCGCCATGCAGCAACAAACGCGCAGGTCACCGACCCAACCAACACCCAGCGCGAAGTCATCCGTCGCATGCTCTATCCCCCGAATGTCCGCTCTGGACCTTCCCCGACTGGTACTTGGAGGCCAGACGTAGCCCTCGCGCTTCAGCGCGCCATTCCCTCCGTACAGGCGCACAAAACCATTGAGAGGGCCTGGAAGCTCTACCAACGCCATCTCCGTAGAAAACGAGACGAGGAATTGCGGCGCAAATTTGAATGTATGAGGAGGGCCATGCAGGAGCTCGAGGAAATTGATCCGGCATTATTTATGGAGGCAAACAGGAGGGAGGATCCAAGAGCGAGGAGCACTGCCGAGGTGGAGATGCTTAAAACATGTTCCAACGCCGAGAAGAGGGCCATCGAGTCTAGAGTCAGAGGCCTATTTCCTCGCGAGCTCAAGGTCCCAACGGACACCCCATCAAAAGAAGGCTGGCCTCATCAATGGAAGCCATTTGGTCGCCCGCTATAAGTCAGTAAACTTGTACCTTTTATCAGTCGTGACGTTGATCTTTCGTCCATAGACTCGTCTATATGTTCCTACACCGCTCTCTATGTCCCTAATATCAGCTATCCTTTCGGTAGCGGTACCCGTAGAGGTATCCAAGGCATCCATCTCCTGCCAGTGAGAACGGATGGATGCCAGGGGCTAACAGTAAGCTACCTAGAAGAAATCTTACGAAACCGTAACTCATCATGAATTAGCGATCAGGGATTTCCGAACTGAGTTCATGAGCAAGAGGCATTGAGTTTGTATCCCGAGCGCTTCTCCGACGGATCATGTATCCAGCCTGGGTATAGTCATCCGAGTCTGCACAAGCTTGGGACAGTAGTACCTGGGGGTGGTTCGGACAGGTTCACTCACGAACAAGGAAGTGTGATCCCGTCTGTAGCTCTCCCACTTCGAATCCATTGTGAACGCCTCACCATTGCGAAAGCACCGTTGATATCTACGCCACTCAGGAAGCCCGTGCTCAAGTTCTTGCATTGAACAATATCCAATCACTATCGTAGTCGGACAGACTGGCCCCAGAAAGGTCACGTGTGCATGTGTGGCTGATGTTTCAAGGAGCTTCCCCAATATCTGTTGGAAGCTGGTTGGCTGACTTCAAGGAATGTGACAGCTTCCATGCAACTCTGAAGAGATGCAACCTTGGTGGCTACTCATGTGGCCTCTGAAGTGTGAATGGAGAAGAGGTGTGAACAGATAAATATATACATCCTACAAGTACTAACAAAAACTATGTTTATTATGAGGTGAATGATAAAGATAAAACACATTACATGGCAGATGGAATACTTTTTCTGAGAAGCCTTCCCTGACCCTCTGTTATCATGCTGCAGTGTTATTATGGCAAGGATGGGGCAATGAGTAGAGTCTTTGGACCAATTTATTGCTTGGTGTTTTGAAAAAGGCTAGGAACCACTCAAACTACATGTCATTACTGAGATGGTCTACCATAGAATTAGATGTAAATGACCCTCTCTTTGTATTATTGTTTCCTCCATCACCCTTAACATGAAATTATTTTATGACTACTTTCATTTTGAAGTTCCATCATGTGAAGCCATTATAATTAGCTTGGAAGGAAGGATATATCCATGGAAGTTGCTTATCTTGGTGAACCTGCTACTGATTATATCTGTCAAACTGGGGTGGAGCAGAGTATGGGGGGGTGAGAATATTGGTGCAGGACTTATGTGTCACACCCTTGCCAATTTCCAGTCTTTGTATTTTAGAGATTGGGAATGATAGAAGAGGGAAAGGTTTGAGGATGGAAGAAGAGAGGATCAATGATATTCAGAGGAATACAGAGATGGACATAATGATAATACAATGATGAAACAGTGAATATACAATATTTGAACTGAGGAATACAGAGGAGAGTACAGAGGTTATACAGTATATGAAGTCCTATGATGTCCAGAGTAGGTCTGGGCCAGAGATGACTAAGGGACTAGGAAGCAATGTACACAGGGATGAATAAGATAGAATGGAGAATGTACAAGCTGAGGACAAATCTTGAATAAGCAGGAGATAGAATGATAAATATACTGAGAGGCTATGTGAGGAAGAATGGAAAGGATAATGAGAATGGGACTAGAACAAAAGAGGAATATACCTAAGAGGAAGTCCAGAAGGGTGGAGGAACTCTGAAGCAAGTCTGGATAGAATATTGGACTGGGATTGAACTCTTGCAGGGGAGTTTGATGGAGATGACTGGGGTCAAACAAAAACAATTGGAGATGGTTGGAATAGGGGTTGACATGATATATGATAATATCAAGACAGCTGTTGGAATGAAATTGAAAATCAGCTTGCAAGTGAGCCTCTTGTATGCAAACCTCAACTCAAATAAAAAGGAAGTGTAAGTAGTACATAGCTAGTGATGCTCTTATATTTCTGATTGGCCAGGAAAATATTGAGTGGTTTCTTGAAGAAATATGTAGCAGGACTCTTACTAAGGTGCAAAACTAACACTTCAATTTGCCTTAATTGATACTTCTTCATACCAAGCCTGTCCCATGATCCCCTGCAAGTCATCCTTCTGATCCCCACTTAGGCCTCAGTATATGTAAAAAAACAGCTTAAAGCATTCAGTTGTGCCTAACTGAATTCCTGCAAAGTCATTGCTACAAACAACATCAGTAAAGCATGCACTTCAGATTCTGTAGCTTATGCACAGCCTTTCACATGTTTATCTAGGTAAGTATTATGATTGATGGTGTCAATTTTGTGGTAGATTGTGGATTTGTCAAGGTATGGTCTATCCATACAGAGTTCAGCTTTGTTTTAGATAAGACCTTATAATCTACCATCTTACCTCTCATTACTACTCACCATCCTTGGCCTATTGAATAGTAAGTACTATAGGTAGTTAGTAAATAGGTAAAGAAGCTGAAAAATGATATACTAACCTCAATGGTTGGGAAACCAGCTGAGGTGTCTAACTACAAGACAAAGGTTCGAAATGCTACATGATTAAGTAAGCGGTGGCTGTACAACTGCACTGTATGGATAAAATGTCTCTCTTTCATTAGCTACTCAGAGAGCCAGTTCCACCAGTTGCACATCACCTGGCAGCTGTTGTAGGCTACATCCTGAGCCTTGCTTTACATCACTTCTCCCCTGAAGATTACTCATACAGACAACAAAATGGTGATTGACTGTTGTGGTGTACTGTTGAACTTTACTAAACAAAATTCCCACAGTGCAGTGGTTGGTGGTATGCTTTATGCCATGAGTTTTTTTTGAAGTCATTTATCTGCTTCTGATTTGTAAAAACCACATTTACTGGAGTACAACATAGAATATACTGTATATATGTAGTAGAGCCTTAGATACAGTGGTTGTCCTGACAATAATATTCATGTATTATATGCAATCCACACAAGCAAAAATGGTATACTATAGAGAAGGCTAGCATAGGAAGTTGGGACAAGCTGGCTGAGTGAAAAGTGCACATCTTCTGTTGCCATATGGGCTTGGTGCTGAGAGTATTATACAAGCAGCAGAAACAATTTGTTATTACTATCTACACTTGGAGAGTCTAGAACAAGAGGAGAGCATGTAAATGCAATGAAAATCAATATGCCAAAGATAAGAAGTGCTTTGAGACTGCAGATCTGCTCATATAACTGGTGTTCACCACCCATTCCTTGATCCTCCAAGGGAATTCCCTTTTATTGACAAACAGCCATTGTCCAGTGGTAACCCAAGCTTGGTACATTTGGCACACAAGGAGAGCAAGTATATTGCTAGACTAAGCTTGTAAGATAGTCTACTGATTACAAGCCATTCAGTAGGAGAATATATAGGTCAAGCAAACTGTCATTGCCTCTTGCCCCTCACAAGGGGTCATTCATTTGATTTCTAAGTCTATCCATCACCTCTCAAACATTTGGCCCAGTGTCTTGTAACATCTTTGATGATGTCACACAAGTCACACCTGCAAGTTACAGATGTCTTTAGCACAGTCATGTAAAGCAGATGTGAGAAGAAGGAAGAGTCAAACACACAATTCAAAGTATGGTACAGATTCTTGTCTGTGCTCCCACCCTCCTTGTTTCCATCACCATCAAAGCAATGACATTGAACTTTAGACTTTCATCTCTGGATTCCTAAGTGCTCACATGTTCACACACCTCTGTTATGCATATTGAGGACAATTCATATTGTACAATTATTGTATGCTCCATTCAGAGTCCTATGTCCCTGAAATCAGCTATCCTTTCTGGAGGGATACTCATAAAGGTATCTGAGGCACCCCTTCCCGCTGTCTTTGCAATCACCGCAGTATGTATTCCTTCTAATGCTTTCGTCCATGAGTGAAGTGCAGTATATCGCTTTTTCTCGAGTGCTTGACTTTAACTAGATAAGTATCCTTGTTGACGTGTAATTTGATGAAAACGTACGCGCGGTCCAGCTCTAATCTCATGCCCACCTGATCAATCCGACCATCAACTTTTCCCTCCAGAATGAGTCCTATCAAGAGCTCTTCCACCTCTGCAATCTCGACGTTGAGTTGCTATGGAATCACGTCAATCCTAGCCAGGCTCCCAGCCAATGCGGCTCACCTTGGCAAGGAACGAAAGCTCCAGACGTGTATATGGCTTGATGAGATCAATGAGGTACGATGTACGCAGACTTCTAAGCAGTTCACCGATGTACAATCTAATGAACGTGTCGTCCATTATCGTGGAGCGATTGTCTGTGCAAGTATTTGGTACAAGCCTTTTCTCCATGTCTTCAGCCTACCTTTCAAAATCTTCTCAGCCAAATGGACCTCCCTTCTTTGATAGGCATCCACCAAGTCCGTCATCGCCTTGATTTGCGGGTCCGACTTGTATGGTTTTGTCTCTTGTGAATCGAATGGGTTCACTTCGCTCCCTGTCAGCATGTTGGCAAGCACCAAGTACTTGAGCACTTGAATACGTTGCGGAGATCCAGCCTCGTCGTAGTTCCGGAAAGATTCGAAAAAGTCAGAGGAAGCAAGGGACCATTGGCGTTCGCCCATCCACATTTTTCCGCCACACTCCTTGATGACCCCCATGATGCGCGGGTGTGGGATTGCAGAGCGGACATTGTTTGAGGCATTGTAAATTTCCTATTCACGTTCATCGGATGAGAGTCAAGTACCAGGATAAAGAGGCACTACCTTGAGTTTCTTGACGTTTCGCATCTCGTTGTGCATCTGGATCTCGAGCGCATAGATCTCCAGGAGCTGAGTTCCTCGCTGTGATTGATCCTCACTATCCATCGCGGCTCTCGTCGTAGCGTGTAGTTCGCGGATAATCTGTGCGTTTTTGAGTTACACCAAGATAAATGCCAACATGACGAGGGATATGCGTACCTTTTGGAGTCGGCCATACTCTTTTCTGTCTAACCAAAGCTTAGCGAGTTTCAGATTTGTTTTTACGGAGAGTCGCTGTGTGGTGATAATTAGCACGTTGCCCAATCACTCGACGTGCACACTACGCGCCACAAGGGGATTGAGGCTTACCTCGTTCTTAGCCTCTTCCAACGCCTCATTTGTCACAGCATAAAATCGTTCCAGGACGTCCACTTCCACAGCCCCTCCCTTGCCACCACCCACATAGTCTAAAATCCCGTTGATCGTCTTTTCAGAATAATTTCGGGTGACAGCAGATTTCGTGTACGTGAGGAGTTTTGTATAGGTTGCCAGAGCATCAGCGGGGCGGTGGAGAGTCAAGAAGAGCAGTTTGGTGGATTGCTTCAGGGCCTTGAAACCCCTTGACGTCGCGTCCATGTCAGCACGAACAGAGAGGAACGGGATGAATGAGTCTCACCAATCACCTTTCTCCGTTTCTTGATCGACAATGACTTTGAATTCCCTTAGCGCCTGCTCAGGGTCATCCTCTTTCTTCGCTGTTTTTAGCGCAGTTGAGCAAAGGGTGTAGGAAGAGGGGTGAGTGAAACTACACATTTCGCTGTATAGTACATGTTCTCTATGTCGGCGCTCCCTGTTTCATTGGCTTCATCGTTATCGGAATAGTCGAAGCCGTAGTCCTGTGAGTCGAGTCGAGCGATCAGCAACAATGAGTTCGAGGATGGAAAGGAAATACAGCACCTCATCTTCACTGCCTTGCATATATTCGGCGTCATCATCATCCATCGTAATTGTAGTGGGTCAAACGACTTCGCGGTGGTAACACGAACGTCGGGAAGTGGAGTGTGATTAATTGATTAGCCACATCCAAACCAGTGGCTGTACACACAATTAGGGGGTTAAAAAGACTAGCAGGTAGTATGTTAGCGAGTCATGAATGTAAGGTATGTCGTATAAGATATAATGAATGAGTAATACAGAAAACATGCGTCATGGATCCTCAAAATCGAATGCGAATCGGAACAAACGAACTGTAATTTGCGGCCTGGATGTGACTCAAACATTCAACTATCACCAATCTGGCCAAAGATCAGCTAGACTGTTTGGGTCTTCTTCGGGAGTGTCCTTTTGTTTCACCCAACGGTCAGGCGCCTGTCGCAACACGGTGTTTGACCCGATACCAGGTAACCTGCCACACAGGAAACTCACCAATGGGAAGTATCTTTCCATGGCACTTATAAAGCGCTGCCTGTATTGCTTCGGTCCAACTATCGTGGGCTCGCCTTTGCCACCTCCACCAAGGAACGCAGACTCTTTTACCCAACTCTCAAGCTTCTTGTCCCACGTATATGTACGGATATAGTCTGACGAAACAAACGGTGAAGGCGAGAGGAATGTCCAGTCAGAGAAATAAACTTACCGACAATCCCAACCACGAGTTCCTGAGTTTCGTTATCAACGCCAACCACTAGTGAGTAGTCCATGACGTTGATATCCGATAAGAACTTGCTATCATTATACAACGCGCCGCGCAGTATTCTCTTCGAGTGTTCCCTGAGATAGAAAGGTGAAAGGTAGGCAGCTTCGAAAAGGTCAGAGAAATTCACCGGAGGTAAAACTACTGCTCACTTTCCACAAGATTCTCATCTAACAATACTTCATTTTCCCTGCCTGTGGATCGTACGTGCCGATTCCTAGTGGAACCTTTGAGATCATAGATCTATCGAGCAAGTACTATGAGGCTCGATAAACCGACGAGACAAAAATTTATACCTTGCTGAATCGACGGTTGTAAAGTAGATTCTCCATGACGAGCAAATTCATGTGGGTCACTTTGGCTTTGCCTGGCCCCTTGTCTTTGACCTTCTTGAACGTCAACTTATAGCAGCCAAAAACTTTCGCTAGTAGCGTTGGGCGCTATCCATACCGTCAACCAACCCATTCGCCACGGACGCTGAATAGACGACCTACATTCCCGCTGACAGCCGATGCCATATAATCAAAGTATGCAGGAGCAAAAGTTTCCATTGTTTGCAATTCTGCGCGCGAGAGCTCTTTCGCAATGAACCGGTCATCTAGCGGCCAGGTTTAGTCCAACACGTGAGTACCCTAGTCGAACAGGCTCGAACCTCGAGTTTTCAAAAATGCGGAGCCGGACTTGCCCCCGCTAGCATCCCACTTGACGCACCGCGACAAGGATTCTACGATGCTCTTCTCACAGTCGTACGTCCTTCGCAACGCATCAAACTGTTCGGGGTACAGAATAGTACAACTGATCGTCAACCCACCACTCTCGAATGCTACCCGCGACGCATACAGTTAGCCTGCTGTCGCAGCGAAGCCGTCACACTCACAAATGACCCAAGACATCTTTGTAGATGGAGATTTGAGCTCATCCGTCAGATTGACAGCGTCTGAGGTGTCTACATTGACTACCCCCCACGTCGACGAGCACTCGGACATGGATTGGTCATCCGGCATAAACGCTTCACCACCATCAGTAACCTTTGGTTCACGGGACGTCCGCTTCTCAGCACGAGATTTCGTAAGCATATCGCGGTAGTGCGGTGAGCTGAAAACGTCCAAGTCAGTACGTGCAGAGCAAAGATATGGGCGAACTACTTGAGCGCAAGAGCTATGATCGACGTGGGCTCATCAGTCCTAACGACCATTGAAGAGTCTCTGAATATATGCTCTGGGTCGTTCAACGGATCCTCGTTGTCGTACTCTACACGTTTGGAAGGGAGCTGGGAGGGCCACAATCCGGATAATGCCTGTCTAAAGATTGAATTGCGTCCCGGAAGCTCTTCGAGCGGAAGCGTTGGTGGTGTTAGGGGTGGATTTGTGTCTGGGGAAGGAGAACTTAGGAACGGTGATGGTGGGAAAGATCGCTCTGCAACGGGAGGTGACAATGGAGGAGTCGATGTAGGAGGAGCTGGTGCTCCCATTTTCTGAGCGGGGGGTGGATCCGCAGATGTGACCGCGTCCTTTTGGACCGTCGTAACCGGCAAAGTCGTAGACTGTTCAGGAGAAGACTCGATAGTTTTGTCAGTGGACTTGCGTCCTTCGTCCTCATCACCGCCTTCATCGTCAGCCTCGCTCGAACTGTCAGAGATATCTGATTCATCCTTGATCGCATCTTTGATGCTTTCCAGCACTTCGACCGTGGCACGAGAAGAAGCAACCGGGCGTACTTTGCGTCCACGAATGACAGCATACCGTCTATTGGCCCTCTCATTCTCCCGATTAATACGCTCAAAATGTCTTGCAATGTTTGACACTTTCGTACCGGCTCCCTGGGGGGGTCGTCTGAACGTCGACTTGGGTGCACCATTCGACGGGGCCCGTTGTTGATCTCTGCCCAACCCTCTGGAGGACGACTTTCCTCTCCCTGTCCGACCTGGGGGCGGGGGCATCAATTTCCCACCGAATGGCGGCGACGGGGGTTCACCAGTCGTTCTCGACCCTCTCTTATCTGGGGATGCCTGCCTGGAGGGAATCAAAGAGTCAATAGATGATTCGCCCGGAACTCTCCCTGGATACCCTTGCCCTCCAAATGACCTTCTAAACCTTGGTGCGGCGTTCGCTGCATACCCGGATTCGAAATCGGAAGTAGAAACCTTTTTGGTGAGCCCGTGTCTATGCCTGCCACGGATAGTGTTGCGTGGTAAAGAGGGCTTTGGTGAATTTACGTTCGACAAGGTTGTGGTGAGATCTTCTTGCTCACTCTCAGAAACAGTAGGTGGGGGGGCAAGTGCGGTCCTAGCGAGTTCTTCGACACCCGTGGCAGGGATGAAGTCTTGGTAGCGTGCGACGAGCTCTGCGACGCTGGGATGTTGCGATGTACGCCGAGGTAGACGAGAGGCACGTGGAGGGGGGTAATTTACTTCGGGTTCGTTTTGTTCTGTCCGCTTTGCCTGGGACACGATTACAGTAAGTCGCAAAGATGTAATTTCGAACGTACCTGCTTACTACGGCGGGTTGGAGACAACGTCGGTTCCTCTTTCGAGGCCCCGATGGTGGAATCACTATCCGGGTCTAACCTCTTTACTGGAGACGCGAGATTCATGGGTGGCACACTAAGTGACTCTTCGTCACTCCTCAATAGGGTTATTTTCTCCGCGGGTTTCTCATAGTGTAGCTCTGGCTCTGCCTCCGATGCCTCCGACGCACTTGAAATCAATGATTCACCTGTGCCTGTGATTCGTTTCCTGCTCGGTCCCCCTTCTTCTGCCTCCGAAACACTATGCGAGTCTCCAAATGGGCTCGCAAGGTCATATCGTTTTGTCCACATTATAGAGTTGAACGCAGACACTCGACGTCTACCCTTTTCAACATTACGCGGTTTGGGAAGCTTCTCGAAGTCGGCCTGCCAAGCGACGATACGGTCTTGCCTAAATGAACGGACTTGGTTGAGAGCGAGCGTGTCCATGGGTGAGGACTCCTGATAGACCTTATTGATAAGTCGGGTGATTTCCTGTCGCTCCGCTTCCGCACGTGAGATGAGGTTGTTAATATCCGCCGTGAGCTTTGCATCGTGCTCTTCTTCACCGGTAGCTGCGTCGATGCTAATAAGCTTCAGATCGTCAACGAGCGCGGTATACCAAGCCATGTTCCGTCTATGCAATCGCTCAAAGTCTGTATTCTTGAGTTCGAGTTGTACTTCGGGTCGTACACGGATGCGCATCGGAGGGTAAACGATCTCGTGTAACGTTACGGGATCCGCTTGGAACCGCACAGTCATCCCTCTTGTAGCGAAATATCTGACGTGGTGTTGGTAGATATTGTGTTGGCACCCAGCACCTTGTACAAGTTGGACGTCCGCAGGATAAAAGTGGAGCTCGAGAAACTTTCCAAACGAATACCGCTGCATTTCTTCAGAGATGGGTATGAATGGAGTCGCCGAGCCGCAGACACGACACGCGCTCCAAGTGGTGATCATATCCGGAGCAGGGTGTATGTTCCTCCCTTTGATTTGTCCATCCCATTGCTCGACAGCCACTGCTAGCCTTGTGTCATTGTGCACGAACACTTGACAGTGCCGCGCGAGAGGTTGGTTACACCCCTTCCCTGCGCACACCGCCTTTGGGTCAAGGAACTGTACCAGCGTGTCGTTCACAGCTTTTTCAATGAACTGCCCAAGTGTGCAGTCGTTTTCGCCGTAAAATGTGATGTAGTGCAAACCAGGTGCGAAGCACGCCCGTCGCATTCCAAATTCTTCGATAGGAACCGTGTACCGCCACAGAACGATACACTGATATTTTTCGACAACGAAATCGTCCGCATTCTTTCGCAAATACCACTCCCAAATCCGACGTTGCTCTTCGTGGCGGTATTTAACGAGGCTGAGCTGAGATTCCAGAGCAATATCGGAAATGGTTTTCAGAGGTACGGGTTTGACATCCGGGGGGCCTGCCATGTTGATGGGATGAGGAGAAGTAACAAAGGGGGACCCGGGTAAAATAATGCTAGAAGCATTGGGTTGGGGGTCGAAGTAGCTATTCGGGTCGTCAACCTGAGAATGTTTATCAAGTTCGGGCGAAGGCGTGCGAGGGGGGAGAACAAGGGCTTCAATCTGCGCTTTGACGTCCTCCGTATCTTGAACATCGTCGCTGGTTGGGATATCCACTACTTTGCCCTCAGGAGTCGGTGTGCGAGATGTTGTCTTATCATTGGCCTTAGACTGGTCAGTGTCTCCCTTCTCTCCCCGCCGCACAAGATCGTCCTCCCATGCCCGCTGAGCCCGTATAAGCTCCTCATCCAATTCCTTCATGTGCAATATAGGTTGTGGAGGCGGAAATCGGAGTGTGGCGGAAACAGAAATGAAGGTTTTGTAATAAGGGTCGAGCGATTGCTCGATACGTTTCGAAAGTCTGAGTCGCTCAGCGTCTGCATCAGGGAGATCCTCCTCAGCGGTATCTTCAATCTCTGGCGCATCCGCTTTTATCCTCTCCTTGTCAGCGGGGATTGTCAACTGAGTCAACGATACCGACGCCGGTGCTGACGTCCCATTCCCATTAGCATCATCGACTAGCTGACCTTGCTTTGTCATGCCTGCGGGCACGGCGTCCAAAGGTAAGGAAGGTAGCGTGATTACTGAGTCTTTCCAGAGATGCGTCTCCAATTTCAAGTTTCTGACGACGAAGGTCAAAAACCTCGTAACTTTCTTCACCCTTCTTAGCGTCTCAAAATCCCCGCCTCTCAGGATGATTGTGCAGCCCATGTCACGATTGCAACCTTCGAAACGCATGTAGGTTTTACGTCGCCCTGGAATAAGAGGATGGTCGAATGTTTGAACGCGGAAGCGCCCACAGTGACCCAAATGCGGCTCAAGTGCGAGCTTGTCCATGGAAGAGAACACATCTCCCTGTGTCATGCGGGCTATAAATGAGATGGCAGACGGCTTCACTGCGCGAGCGACGGCGATATTGTTCTGAGAGAGGGCATCCAATGCAATCCTCGACACACTCTTTTCCACCATGACGACATGGGGCCGTAGCGCTGCGATTCTGCTAACTAGGTTGCCCAAGTACTCTTTTTCTTGACGGAGAATTTGACCAAAGTTGACGTATTGACCTTCAACACGATGAAATTCGAGAGGGAAGGTGACGAGCATAACACGCGGGTTACGTTGCGATCTCAGCATCTGCTTGTGAGCCACGTTCTTCGTAATGACAGCACCGTCGACATATTCAGAGTCCGAGGGCGTCCCGCCCGGAATCTTTTTGATCTTTACGTATCGGCGGACATCCATATCCTCGCCTTGGTGGTAGGGGACAGCAGTGAAAGTGAGCTCCCGGGCGATACGGAGGGATATTTTGAGCAGAGTCTCCTCCCACTCTTTAACATTAGGAATGTTTTCAGTGGTGAGCATTTGACGCAGCATGACGCGAAGGTGGAACATGGAAATGAGGTTGAGTTCTTGAGCATATCTGATGATGAAGGTCTCAGGGTAGAGCCAAAGTATTGGAAGACCGACTTACGCGGTTGAATCGCGTCTTGTTCTCCACCCTTCGACGGTTGGGAAGTTGTCAAGGCGGCTCTGCACTCTGCTCCTAATGAATGGGGTCGTGCCATCAAAATCCCCGAAACTATTGAATCTAGACCTCATCGCTCCATATGCCACCGGGCTATCCGGCCCTGGATAATGCTCCGGGGAGCTCAAGGGAAATTGGATTGTGCTCATTGCAGACATATCGACATTCACTGGAACAGAGACTGGAAAATCGATAGGTGTTTTGGAACGAGGAACCGTAGTAGGTGGTGTGTATGCTTGGTTCTGTTGCTGACCGAGCGTAGGATCCTTCTCATCCTCTGTGACGGTTCTGCGGAATGGCGCGGTGGAATCACGGACAAGTTCCAATTCCAAATGGGGGTTGTCTTCGAAAGAGGACACGAAGCGTTTAGTTTCCGCGATAGAATATAGACTGAACGGCTCATCTGTGCGCCCAAATAGTTGCGACGCAGCGAAGGGAGACTGAGGATGATGGCCCAGGCCATGGGCAAAGGTATCTGAACCGAGCTGGTGGGCAGGGAAAGGCGATGTAGCCGACGAAACGATAGAACGATGATCATCGTCTTCATCATCGTCTACCTTGGCAAGTTTCTCGAGGCAGAGGTTACATACTCGCACCATACCGTCGTGACCGAAGCGGGAGCCCTTGATGATGTTGGAAGCACAGCGGGAACAAAATATTTGACCTTTGGAAGGGTTTAATGATGAGAGAGTGGAAATAACGATGTTTGAGACTTGCCGCATATCCGACAATGATGCTTTCTACGCCAGGTTGTAAAGACGCTCTTGCAATCATAGCATTCTTTTGCGTTCTCGTCTTCCATCCAATAATCGCGGGACAGACCTACGAAACACGATTAGTAAGAATCAAAAAGGGACGTCGGATTTGGACATGCCTTCTCCGCGTATCCTACGAATTACCTTTGACACGGAAGCAGGCCGATTGAAAGAAGCAGAAGTGCGTATACTGCGAGCGTCATCTTGAATAGGGAACCCAGGGATGGACGTTCCGACAGCACCGCCATCTGGAGCCTCGTAGAACGGAGAAACATGAGCACCACGAGAGGGTGAGCGGTCGGGATCGTGGCCGAACGACGGGGCTTCCAAAACGACGGGAGTGAGGGAGACGAGAGGTGGAGCAGGGACTGCAGAAACGAGTTTGAGCGAGATTGGACACTGCTCGGAGGACTTGGAAGAGAACGATGAGTGATTGTTATGAAGTGCAATTGCCGAGGGACGTCGCTGGTCGTTGTTCGGAACAGATTGTGGACCAGGTAATGGTGGTACGGTAGATGCGGCGGCGAGGGGGGTTGCAAAGCTACTCTTCATGCGGGAGAACAAGGACGTGACGAGGGCATACGAGGATTGGTCGTTCTCGTCCTCCTCCGAGAACGGGTTGAACGACGTCAAGTTGGTGACATTGTCGGCCATCCTTGTACTGCTTCGCGACCTAGCCGGCGCTATGCTCTGAGCGTTCTGCACTGGCGAGTAAAGCAGCGGCGACTCCATTGAGCTCGATGATGTTGCGGTACGAGATAACAAGCGGCTTGTCAATGGTTCGCACTTTGTCAAGTTGCCTCTTATAGTAATATAATCGTGCACTAATCACAACTTCCGTAGCTTACTGGTATTAGCCAGTCCCTGTGCCTGGTGTCTAGTCTCCAAATTAAATTGTTCCCGCATTGTCCTCCTGTCTGCACGACGCGCCTGCCGTTGGGTCTTGACAGCATGTTTGCGAGCCCTTTTGTCTTCTTTCGACTCACCCCGAGGACGGCTGATGGTTTGTTTGACGCCTGGAAGTAGCAGACATGAGCACCGCTTCACCACAGTTCACTGAGCTGCATACCTCGCTTTACCTTCTCGTCCTCCGTTATCTCCTTGGTCCCATCGTTCGCGGCGCGAGGTAGTCCGGTGCGTGGATCAAGCTTGATCTCCGGTACAGGCTGCGACGACCGCGCCCGGATGATGCGTGGATGGTTCTCCAGATTTGAGTATGTCGCTGAAATCTGTTAATACGTCGAATGATACCATTTGGTGCACTGACTTAGAATAGTTTCGCAGTCCCACTGGTCCTCCTTCTCGTTCGCATTGTAGGCTCTGAACAATTCTTCATCGTCCAACTCCTCGTCATAGTCTATCTCCATAGCGGTCACCCGCATCCTTTCATCTTGTCCCAGCTCACGTCTGAGCACCTCCAGCTTTTCCGCACCCGACTCTCCTGCAAGAACGGGCTTCAGTTTTCGGCCAAGTAATTCATATTTGTCCATAAACTCATCCACCATCTCGGCATAGTCATCCCTGGATGTTATTAGATCCGGAGCGGTGGAGGACGACAGCGAAGAACTATTCGACGTCGTCTCCAGTTCATCGTGGTCCAAGACGTCCTCATCCGAGCCGTACTCCTTCGCCATCAGCTGCAGATGAAAGATTATTTGGACGGTGGCCACAACGGGAAATCACATACTCGGTCAAAACGCTCATCGAGTGTGAGTAAAGCCTCAGTGCGGTACATCGAAGAGCTGCTCATGCTGTGTCCTGACGCATCCGAGGTACCCTTTCGTCTACGTTTGCCACCATTCACTGGGAGCTTCGGCAGGTTGCCGATCGTGTCGCCGCCATCAGAATCGACATCTTCGTCGGAATCAGGCAGAGGAGGCGCATCCTTTTGGTCTTTCTTGAATCTCGCAAACCTCGCTTCCCAACCCTCATCCTCGTCTCCTTGCTCTGCTTGGTCAGTCCCCGCTTCAGGAGGTCCATATTCGTAAAACTCATAGTCAACTTCTTCCTGTTCGTCATCACGTTCACCCTCGCGAACCAATTCTGTAAAGAAATCGTCATCTGCATCATCGTCCACGAATGCATTATCTTCGAGAGCTTCTAGTGCCTGCCTGAGGTGAGGATCCATGTCCGGCTGCAGTCCGGCGATCGAGGACGGGATAGCTTCTTGTGCTTCAAAGCTTCTGGGCATCTCCGTCTTTGAAGGAAATACTTCTGCAGGTAAGCCATCCAATGGATCGGCCGAGTTTGCCTTTGCCTTTTCTTTCGAGCGTGACTTGTTCTGGTACGGGGCTTCAACGAGGATGCTTTCTACACCTTCTTCTTCTGTCCCCACTGCCCGGAGGTGCTGCATGTAGTCGTACTCGGTGTCATCAAAGTAGATGCCATAGAGTGCTGCCTCTCCGACATTGGCACGGATGTCATGTTCGATGACCTCGGGTGAGAGAATGGCTTCTAGGTCGGCACGAGTTTTTCCCTGTGTGCCATCTATCGGGAACACGGAGCGAAACCTGCAGAAAAAAAGACCGACCTTTTTGTCATTTTCCCGCACGAATGGTTTCAGCACATGCTGCGATGCATCTGGATCATGTATGAGCGGGTCTCTCTGTGATCTGTGTACCAATTGGAAGTGTTTAGCTCCTGGCTGTCTGAATATGGATTTTCGAGGCATTCCTAATGATAGTCATGATGCATCATATCGAATCGGAGCCACTGACTTGACTTGGGGGGTGATTACATAATGGTTTTGTCGGTTGCTTCAGGCTTGGTTAGTGAATGAATCCCACTCAGAGCGCTCTCGCTGTGGGTGACGACCACGACGCATTTCTGTCCGACTTGTCTCTTCGTTCCTTACCTTCGTATCCTACAGCACGCCCACATTCGACCGCGCTTCCACTACGAAAACCCTTCTTTCCATCATTAAATTCCGTGCACAACGTCGAAGATGCAACGCGAGCACATCCGCCGTGGCTTCTCTATATAAGTATCATTTTTTCTCCAGTGCCCACTCAGATTGACGGTCGTGCGCGTCTCTACTAGTCACCAAAAAGTCGTCTTGGAAATTGACTTCTCAGGCTCTCTTTGGGTGCGTCGTCTCACCTATACACCCCTCAACGAGCATCGCTCACCGCAGCAACGTCTCCTTTCTCGCCTCTAGGGATACACCGAAATTACTATCGTACCAAACAATGCAAACCTTCGGACCATTCATCTCCACTCTAGACAGTGCAGTGTGTATCAGATTTTTCGTTTTCTGTCTCGTTTAACTTACCGAACTTTCAAGCGATCCATTCAGTCACAGTTGCATCTCACCAAGCAGAATTTACCTATCATGACCCACTTACACACATCAACATATCCACACCACAAGATTGCCACACATACCCGGAACTGAAGAGAAAGCTCTATTCTGCACTCACAGAGGGCGATGAAGGAGAGCTATCAATCGCCATTCCGAAAGAGGTTTCATTGAGACAGTCTGGCCATGTTGGGCATTCAATGGCAAATGGAGTGGCTAGCGAAGGTAATCTTCCCCTTGTCTTTTATTTTTCTCGTCCGACTTGCTCAACTCGTGGCGACACAAACAGTCGCGACACCTGAGCCTCAAACACCCGGCCCCACACAGACCCCAGCTCCAGGACCAGAGTTTATGCCCATTGTCGTTCGCATCGAGTATAGCCTCCGAAACCCTGTAGATGGTATACAGTTTGTACTACCCACGGACGGGTACCCATATGTAAGTGATCAACGGGCGCATGCGTACCATCGAGGTTCTTATCCATCGTAGCGTGTTCCTCATGCCTACACTGCCCCTTCGTCTCCCGATGCTGCGAGATGTTGGGTCCCTTGTGTTGATAATTTCTGGGAAAGGTGTACTTGGGAGTTCGAATTTGTCGTTCCTAGATATCTGGAGGAGCCCGACGTGATGCAGCGGGACGAAGATGGCGAATTGAGCGAGCAACAGGAGGCCATACCGACTATAGTTGTCTGCAGTGGAGACCTCGTGGAACAGGCATGTCCTCGTTCCACTCCGTTCCGCATATTGCTGACCGCATTATTATAGGTTGCTCATCCTAACAATTCCAATAAAACCATCTTCCTTTTTTCACAAACGGTACTGACGTCAGTCCAACACGTCGCTTTCGCTGCGGGGCCCTTCCATGTCCATTCGATTGCTGCGGACTCATCAGAGGAGGCATCGGGTGTCACACAGCCGCTCATGTATGCGTTCTGTTTGCCCGGTCAAGAATCTATGTTGCACACCTCCACGTCATTCTTGCGTTCAGCGATGAACTTTTACAGCACGGACTTTGGCTCGTACCCATTCGGTTCATTCAAGGTAGTTGCCGTCGACGAGATGCCGGTTCAACGATTTGATAGTGCAACCCTTTCATTGGTCACTGTGGACCTCCTTCATGGTGAAGACGCCGTTGAGCAAGTAATCGAGACCAGGCAAGCTCTCAGTCACGGTCTCGCATGCCAATGGATGGGTATCAATATCCAAGCCAAGACTTGGTCCGATACCTGGCTTGTCAATGGGCTTGCTCTCTACATCACGGGTCTTTTCATCCGCAGGTTACTTGGTAATAACGAGTACCGTTACCGGTTGAAGCGAGACATGCAACGTGTCGTTGAATGGGACAACGGATCAATGTCACCGATTTGTCAACCTCAACATTCTGATCCTCCTGACGCAGCCACGCTTCCATTTGTTAACCTGAAGGCACCGCTTGTACTTCATATTCTCGACCGACGGCTTGGAAAGTCTGGCACGTCGCTTGGCCTATCTCGCGTTCTTCCGAAGATTTTCCTGTCTGCGATCAGTGGTGAACTTCCGAATAATTGCCTTTCAACACACTCCTTCCTTCGTACCTGCAGAAAGGTGAGCGGTATCGATCTACGCTCGTTCGCGGAACAATGGATATACGGGAGTGGATGTCCTGCTTTCGGTTTCTCCGCATCATTTAACCGGAAAAAGATGGCCGTGGAGATCACCATGCGACAGGAAGCTCCCGCCTACAAAGCTCTTGAACACAACGAAGTTTCCAAATTGCTTCTCAAGCCAGTTTCGTTTTTTGAGGTATGACTCTACCTCATAACTTGATACCCTCCTCATTTTCCGCAACAGGGCCAAATGACTGTCCGCATACATGAAGCAGACGGGACGCCTTATGAACATGTACTTGACATAAGATCTCCATTCAAGCGCTACGAGGTGCCTTTCAACACAAAATACAAGCGCATCCGTCGAAATACTAAGCGTTACCTTGCCCGTCAAGCAGCCGCTCAAGCAGCGGCGGAGGGAGACGCCGAGGCTGCCGAGGCCATTGGTCTTATCGACATGGGGTTTGGATTGGAGATTTGGGAGAAGGAGAAGGAACGAGAGGTCTGGAAAGTGGCCGATTGGACGGAAGAGGACGAACAGGTTATGTCTGGTGCCACGTACGAATGGATCCGAATGGACGCCGACTTCGAGTGGATCGCTGCCATTGCATTCGAGCAGCCAGATTTCATGTGGGTCTCTCAATTGCAGCGCGACAGGGATGTCGTAGCTCAGCTTGAGGTGTGCTCATTTCGTGCATTTGTATCCCCGCGTCGTGATAATCTCATTTGACTTTAGGCTATTCATGCCCTCGCCAAGCAACCGACAGCCATTGTTTCTAGCATGCTTACGAAGACGGTGCTTGTCTCTAATTATTATTATCGGATACGATGTGAAGCTGCAAGTGCGCTTGTCAATGTGAGTCGGGGAGTCTTATCCACTTCTTGTCATTGATGTCACTGGATACAGTGTGCCATTCGACGGCTCGAGTTCCTAGGTCTCTTCCATCTCTTCAAGCTCTTCTTGCGATATTGTTATGAACCCGAAGACACGAATCAAGACCTATTCTCGCACAATTATGTTCCGAAGCCAAACGATTTCTCTGATCTCTCGGAATACTTCGTTCGCAAGGTACGTTGACATGTGTTTGGTCGGATGGGGCTTATCGGTGGTGCAGGCACTTGTCCACGCCATCTCCCAAGTACGTTTTGAGAACGGCAAGACTCCTACGGTGGTCCGACAATTCCTCGTGGATCAGTTGCGGTACAATGATAACACGGCGAACCCGGTGAGTGTTTCGAACTCGACAGATCACCCCCTCACTTAGCCTCATAGTACTCCGATGCTTTCTACATTTGCTCTCTTATTTCTACGGCGGCCTGCGCTACAGTGTCGATCGCCCCGCCAGAGCGCGGTGAGCTTCTGAAGGAAGAAGTACGATCAGAGCAGAGCGCCGAGGATATCAATCTGCTGAAGCAAGTTGTTGATGAGATTAGCCGGTACCGTAGCATGGATAGACTCATTCCTTCCCCTCACAACGTCGTCACAATTGCAGCCTTGGAGGTCAGTATTATTCGTCCTACATGCAGTGCCTCTCGTTTATGGATTGGATCCAGTTTTACCTTCTCTTGACGGCTGCCAATCTCCTCCCAAACGACTTGAAAGTTTTCTTTCCACTCACTCGGTATGGAACCTCCGTAATTGTACCCACTTCACTTTGCTTACCGACACCAGTGAGGGAAATTATACTCAGGTCCGCATTGCTGCCTTTGACGGGCTCTTCATGTCCAAATGGTACACACCTGCCATTATGCGTTATGTTCTCGCGGTGATGGCAAACGACTCTTCGCGAGTTATCCGGCGTCATGTGGCTCGATCTGCATGTCAAAGCCTGGCGCTCCTTGTCTCTATGGGCGAAATGAAGAATGCACTGAAAGATTCAGAGTCCTTGCTCATTGAAGAGGATGGCTCTATGCCCCCTCAAGCTAGAGAGGCTAAGAAGAGCGATGTGGACCTCATGATCAAAGTCCTCCGCAAGGACCGCGAGATCGGAAAGAATGAAGTTTTACGTGAATTTATGATGCCAATCGCACTGTACGTGAATTTCATGCTTTCAATTCGATAACGCGCCTGAATCAAGAGCCTCCAGAGCCCCTGACGTTGACCAAGAGGTTCGATGGGGTGTCATCAAGCTTGCGGACATAGTGCTCAGAGGTGTTGAAGAAACACCACCTAAAGTGACCATCCATCTTCCTCCTACTCCTGTCGCAGAACAAGCTCCCCAGCTTCCTCCTGTGAAGGTTTTGGCAAAGGTACAGCGACCGATCAAGACTGGTGGCCCACCTCAGCGAACCACTGCACCTGTGGCTCCTGCTCCACCCAAGCTCAAGATCATGCCCAGTGCCGCCCGTCCTTCGACGCCATCTGTTGCTACTCCGGCTCCCACTGCACGTTCCGAAGCTATGCCACCACCTCCCGTACCTCCAAAGGCCAGGACGAAACCGAAACCGAAACCCGCGGGTGTCGCCAAACCGCCTCACGTGCCGAAAGCGCAAACTAGTGGAATGAGCGTGAACGATTTGCGTGCCTCTCGTAATGCGCTCAAGAAACTCAAGTTGCACAAGAACGGCATGCTTTTCATGCAGCCAGTCGATCCTGTGCGGGACCATGCACCAAAGTTTGTGTCTTGCTATTTTTTTCATTGTTGACTCATCTAACGAGGTCCCGTTAGCTACTATGAGGTCATAAAAAACCCAATGGATCTCAGCACCATGGGCGCCAAGCTGGAGGAAGGTCATTACAAGGACCGGTTCGGATTTGAGGCCGACTTCCGCCTCATGATCACGAACGCAAAGCAATATAACGTCGCTGGTAGCTATGCACATACCGAAGCTATATTCCTTGAGACCTTCTTCGAAAAACGTAAGTTGTCAACACGCAGGTCATCCCTGTCACTAAAAGTCAAGCACTAGTATGGAATCGCATCAACAAGACTCTTGAGGCTGCTAACAAAGCTGCAGCACCCAGTCGCAAAGAGTTGCCGTCCATCGTGGTCAAACAAATGCCTCAACAATCTGCACCACAGTCAACGCGGGTTTCAACGCCAGCGTCTGTACATCCCCCCACTATGTCCGAACAACCAGCTCCCCGGCCAATCATCAAGCTCAAAGTCGGCGGTGGCCAAGTCAAACCTGCCGAAAAAATTACTGAAAAGCAACCCGAAAAGCAGGTAGAGAAATCTGTGGAAGCGTCCAAAGCACCCAAATTCAAGAGTCGTAAACTGAAGATTCCGGACGAGGCCCCTCCACCGTATGTTGATGACGGATCTCATGACTTGCTTCAGGAAGTCATTGCGATTGAACGGGAAAAGGATGAAGAGAAGCGTCAGCGCAAGATGGCGGAGTCGGTGAGGGAATCTCCTTCGGCCAAGGCGTCCGGCAGTGGACCCCCTGGCAAACGCCGAAAACCAAACGTTGAAAGCGATGAAGATGACGTTTTAACGTTCGCCACGCCTATATTGAGAAAGGATAAACCGAACGGATCTTCCAGCAGTGCAGGCACTCCCGTTCCTGAACGACCTCTTGCACCTACGCCCAAGACCGCTCCTGCGCCACCCAAACCTAAGAAGAAAGGACCCGAAGCTGCGCCAACCTCCACACCAGCTCCAGAGGCACCACGCATATCTATCAAAGGGAAAGAGCGGGAAGCTGCTAGCACTCAGTCTACGCAATCAAGGCCCCGACCCGCCGCTTCCATAACCTCGCTAAATGAGAAGAAATGTAGAGAAGTGCTGAGGGTGATTGCAAAACTTCCCGAATATCCCATTTTTGCCCAACCGGTAGACCCAGTAAGGGATGGCTGCCCCACGTAAGTCTGTTGACAATTGGAAAGCACTAGGGAGTTCTAAGTCGCGTCCAGGTATTATGAAGAGATTGCCCACCCGATGGACTTTGGCACGATGGGCCAGAAGCTGACAGAAGGCAAATATCCCACGATGGAGGAGTTCGCCAAGGACGCAGAGCTCGTCTTCAGCAACTGTCGCAAGTTCAATCCGCCTACGACTTACCCCGCGACCTGTGCGGATGTGGTGGAAAAAGCGTTCAAAAAGGAATGGACCAAGGTATTCGAGAAAAAGCTTTCGTGGGCCGAGAAACGAAGTTTGCAGGGACTTATGACGACACTGGTGAAAGAAGACATGCAAGTGTTTCATCACAGGTGTTCGACTGTAGACGAGTTAACTAATAGTCTGCTTTCTTCAACCAGTTCCTTCGTCTTTCGAGACCCTGTCGACCCTGTCCTCTTGGGCATTCCGACATATTTTCAAGTCATTCCTAAAAAGGATGCAAGGGACCTTAGAACCATTCGTACGAAGCTGGATAACGACAAGTACGATTCGATAGAGGTATTCGAGGCTGATATGGACCTCATGATCCGGAACGCGATCACGTTCAATGGTGCCAACTCTGAGGTCGGCAAGATCTCGTATGCGGTTAATGACAGGATCAAGGAGATGTTGAACAACATTAAGAGTGGGGGAGGGACAAAGAAACGCAAGGAAGGAGACCCCAAGCCTGCACCCCAGCCCGCCAAGAAGGCCAAGCTTGCCTGAGATGATTACATTAAGCTAAACCTGATAGTAATTCACTTGTATTCGTTATTTGCTCTGCCACTTTGCTGTGTTTTGTTGTCCTACGTCTTGAGTGAGTGGCTGACGATGGTCACCGGGTGGTGACGTTTTCTATCACGGCAGCAACACATTTGGTATTATAGTTTTCATGTCGCAACTGGAAGAACGAGCAGAACATAACCCCAGTGGAGAAATCGATCCCATATGGACCTCGAGCCGGACGGCGCGTCAGATATACGCGCTCGGCGAAGTAGAACGAGTGTGCCCCTCCATCGACTCCCCTCATCCATCTCACTGACCAAGGACCCCCCTGAGCAGGACATTGGACGTCTCCTCTCCCTCGCTGCGTCGTCCGTCTCACTCCTCACGCTACCACAGACGGACGGACCGGACGACAACCTCCCCCAGGGAGAGGAACGCTCCGAACAATTCGTGCTCGAAGTGAGCGAGTACTTTGAACGACTAGACGTGCGTCCCTTTCGTCGCGCGTCTCGCTACCGATAATCATCGCCAGCTTGGCAGACGATCCAGTTCGCCATCCGGTCGTCGCTCGCGCATCTGCGACAGTCTCGTATCGCTCCGTCTGCGATCAATGCACCCTCCAGCGGGTTCGTCCCCACGTCGCTGGGCGTGACCATCCCCACGGAGGGTGCAGGTACAGGCGAGGTCAGTCTGGGGTTACAAGAGGAGAGAGTAGGTCGCGATGCGTGGGTAGGCATCCTCAATGCCCTCACACGCCTGAAGGCCGCGCGGGAACAGGAGGAGCACGGAGGTACTCGTGACTCACACCACCGTGGAGCAGATATGGACACACGGGAATAAAACTCGACCAACACACTGAATCGGTGGTAAGAATACGACATGACAGCATCAACGTGCGTGTGTTCCCCTCCCCTCCCCCTGATAACGAGGCACGGACGGAGTAAGCTCCAAAAAACCAACGCCCATGAAGCAGGCTTCCGTCGGGAGTGCGGGTATAAATTGTCAAGACAACTTCTCAGGACGGCTCGTCGGCTGGCGATAATGCCCTGGAATGAATTGAGAGTGTGCTTCTCGGGTCATATATCGGGCACTTGCGAAGTTCCTTCTGTGAGTTCTCTCTCGGCTTCCAGCAGTTCCTTGTCTTGGGTAAACTCTGGCCTCGACTTGGCGGAATCCTGTGTGTTTCGATCGTGGATAGGGGACTCGTCGACGTCACGCATAGCGAAATGGAAGAACCCACGATGAACGTCTTGAGCTCCTGAATCGCCTTTTCCAAGCGACCTCGCGTGTCCTTGACCATTCTCTCAGATTCTTCGAATAACCTCTTCTACGGAAAACCCAAACGATCCATTGGAAGAACGGACAAAGAGCCACCGAATACGAGAACAGACACAGGTCATCGCACCGAATTAGCAAACGCTCATTTCCGCGCTGTGCCCCCACCACACACGGACGACACGCAGTCACAGTGGTGTGTGGTGTGCGGTGTGTGCGGTGTGAGCGTGACGAGGCGATGGCGAGAGACGTACAGCATTTTTGATCTCCCACTCCTCGCCGTTCTCAGCGACGATTCGGTCAAACTTGCGTTGGTGATCTTCCGCTTCCTTCTTGTATAGAGCGTGTTCTTTGAGCAACCTGTTTTCATTCAGCGTGACGTGGTCAGCGTTTTCTGCCAAGGAACACATGGAGAGATAGGCGGAAATAATATATTCCTGAACCTTGTACGCACCGCTTGACTGGGCCGACCTTGATCTTCAGCTGGCGCTGGACGGCCATCCTTTCAGAATCCGTTACTTGGGATGTCGACATTGTGTTGTGTGCGGTGTGGTGGATCGAGAACGAAAACCAGATGGTTGATAAGCCTTGTCTCATCGATAAGCTCATTTACTGTGATCACACACACACAATCATGTCGATAGAAAGCGATGGTCGTTTCAAAACTATAGGTTATAACAACAGCGGTACTACATCATGGACAAAGTACAGCTTGGTGCATGTCGGGAACCAAGACAAATACACAATACCTACAAGTGAAGTGGGACTGAAACGACCAACGCGTGTGCAGTCAGAGAGGGAAGGATGGGTAACAATGATACCAGACAGTAAGTGCCAGGGCGAGGCAAGTGCGGGTAGTATGTGCAAGACCAGGGGGAGGCGACGATATCATGAATGAAGCGTCAAGCGGGGTGACGAGAAGACGAAGCGCAATCCAGATGGCGATACCCGCAGGCGGGCAAGATGGTGTGCTCTAACCCCAGCACCAACATCAATGACTCGTTCGAGGCGCTCAAGCGTCACCAAGTCACAGTCGACTAGCGAGAGGACAAGGAGGCGAGCGCGGCGCGAACAGAACCGTAAAGTGCGCCGAGGGAAGAGCATATCGTGTCCTGGATGATCTTCATCAACAATCCTCGAACCGTGTGCCCTGAATCCCAACCGACAAAGGGATCATGTAGCTGCACTCATACAATGAGCACAGCGACAGAGCAAGGTGAGAGATACGTTGACGTCCCGCCAGTACTTGCCAAAAGTCTGGATAGGAGTAGCGTAGAGCAAGCGGTGATCAATCGCCTACATGAGGGGTTGTGTGCGTATAAATCATGTCGTAATAAACAATGCGTAGAGGTGCGGTCCTGGTCAAGTATGTGCTGAAAGCTAAGTAATCGGCCATGGTAACGAAGACGTGAAGAAAGATCGAGATGATGCCAGTGTATCGGCTCGCGCGAGGCACGTACCCCAACTAAGAGGTCGTTCGCCTACAAGCGCGCAAGGACTGAATAGGACCGGGAGGAAGGCGACAGAGGACGAATGAAGGCAAGATGGATGCGTGGGGATCATGCGTGGCGTAACCAAGCGCCTCGCACGATGCTGCGGTCTTGCGTTGGTGTCCTGTCGCAACTTCCGTCAAACCGAGACCGGAAAGTCCAATGTTCATCGAGATCTGGGACTCAAAAGGGAGCTATGCAACCGATAGTCGACCACAGGTCAACCATCAAACTGCTGCTGATCCACGAGTGAGGTGGCGCGGCCAAGTCGTCCGAAAACCAAGGATACCGAGAAAGGGGACCAGGAGGTGGCGTAGCCAGCCGACCAAAGGGGACACACTGCGGTAATGGTGTCGTAAACAATGCGGAATAAAAAAATGCGATGCTAAGTGTCCATTGTAGTGATGCGACCTGCGATCCAGGCAGGCATTCCAGTCATGCGAGTCATCTTTGCAATAATAAAACGTGAAAGATAATGTAACCGACGACGCGGAGGTTTTTGAGTCCAGGACGAGGTCAACAATCAAAAGCTTGACTGTGATTGTTGTGACACAGCTGCGACGGCAGCGGCAGCAGCAGCGTGTCTCTGCTCGGCGGTGCCAAGCATCAGGGCCTCGTTTACACTGGAATGCGGGTAAGACAGAGTTGCAGCACCCATTGGGGTGACACTCACGTGCGGAGTCGTTGAACCTCATTCTCGGCCTGTTGGAGCCTCGTCTGAAGCTGTTGAGCGGTCATCTCGAGATACTTGACGTGGGTGGTAGCGCGATCAAGGAGGGAAACCTTGCTTGACTTCTGGTTGGAAACGGGGAGGGCATCCTTGAGCCGACGGTAACCGTCACGAAGCTCGTCACGACGCCTCTGCTCTGACTCGATGCGCTGACGACGGATGGTCTCACGGCGGACATCGGTCGTGTTCCCGGTCGCGATCGCGGGCTGGAACTCGTCATCGTCCTCATCGGAATCTTCGTTGCGGGACTTGCGTCTCGGGGTCTTGGCCGCCGAGCGCGTCGTGGGGGCCGCGATGGGGTTGAAGCGATGAGAACGGGGAACGGATGCGTAGGGGACGCTGTGGACCGAGGAGGGAGAGTGAGTGCCACTGCCGCGACTGCGTCTGCCAGAAGTGAGGCCATCGGAGGAGAGCTCGCCACCGCTCAGGTTGTAGACGGCAGGGGGGGAGATGCCGTTGTCCGGAGGGGTGTAGGGGCGGCCGGGGGAGGCGGTGGTGTAGTTGGCGGAGGGGGTGTACGAGTACTCGCCGATGGTGTTGGTCAAGTTGAGGGTGTTGAAGTCAAGACGGGGAGAGGAAGACGAGGGACCAGGCACTTTGGGAGAGGTAAGCCAAAAGAGGCAACAATATCTCAGGGGTGTACGTACAAGCCATGGTTGAGACGCCGTAGGGGGACTGTGGGTACTGAAGATAAGGCTCGAGGTTGGAGAGGGAATCGTAAGTGAAGGGGGCATCCATGAAGGTGGGGCTGCGAGGGTGCTCGAGGAGGGTGGAATCCATGGCGTCGTAAAAGTGCAAAGATGAAAAGCTGGAAGAAAAAGAACTGGAATACGAGGGACCTAAATACCGAGTGAGGAGACGCTGGGCAATTGTTGGAGGGGGTACTTACGTGAAGTGAGCAAAGACCGGTTGTCGTCCCAACCGCACAATAGAGCACGAGAGCAAAGAAAAGAAGAAGAAGAAGAAAAGAAAAGAAAAGAAAAGAGGCGTCGGGTGAGGAGGAGGAGGAGGTCGGTCGGGGAAGTTTTAAGGGAGAGGATGAGGAACCCGCCCCAATCTGATCCCGCTAAATAACGCGTCCACTGTCACCCGATATGGGTGTGCATTCCCATGGTCACGGAATTGGCAATCTGGGTATTTTAGCGGCCTCGTGTGCAGGAATTTGTCAAGGGCTGCAAACCTTGTGATATGCGATATTCCCACCGTTCATCCGAATCGGGAAATCGGGCGCCGAAAGAGCGGATGTACACCCCGGCACCCAGCCGTGTTACGCCTTTGGTTGTCCGACTACGCCTTGCCGTTTTCTCCCAATTTAACTCCGCACCGACTTGTCCGATTCCACACATCCGCCGCCCCGCGGGTCCGGCGACGAGTGTACCCAGATCCGGCATGGCCGAGGGTCGCCGCCGGTGACCCCGCTCGCCATCGGGCGCTGCTGCATTTCCAAGGGACATGCCTGCAACGTTTTCTTCATCTTGCACTGCCATTGCGCCTGCGCCGCATCATACAATACCACCCGATCATATCTGCTTTATCCACACATGCTGCAATCTCGGCTCGTCTGTTTCATTTCCCTTGTCACGCCTTCTGTCCCCAAATATACATCTTATCACATTTCCGGAAGAATAAAAACAAAATAAATATCGTCAGCTTCTCCCAGGGTCTTAGTGCGTTCAGAGTCGCACGGAAACAACTTTTCCCTGCCGTCACCGCTGAAGTCATTTGCAGATCCGTGTGACTGATTCCCCTCGAAATGCTGCCCCTGTTATCACAATCGTTCCACTTCCAATTCACCGCATCACTCCATCCCCACCACAGTCGAAATGAACGTCATCTCCCTCTTGCGAACCAACCGGAGATCTCTATGGGAGGCGTACGAAGCCAAGCACTGTCCGTTCGACGGCAAACGCATCCACTCACCATCAGATGGCAGTGACGTGACCCTACCCACGTAATTAGACTTTAAGCAAGACACGCACCCACAGGGCGTTTACCCCCCCTATGGGCAATCCGGGTACTCTGGGCACCGGCCGTGTCACGGACCTACGCAATCCTTCATTCCCCGCGGCGTTCACGTTGACTGGCACGGAGAGGAGGTAATACCTCATACATTGTGCCCTTGCTCCGTTGATCGGGAGATTCCTCGAAACGCTAGCGTCGTCGAATCTCTTCTGTTCACGTTATACGCATGCCTCGCGCAGTCGCCGAGCGACCAATGGACGTCAGCCATAGCTGTAACGTCTGCGACAGGTTACTTAACCCCAGTCAAAAGGCGATATGACATGCGTGTTTGCCGAGCGAAGGGGGCCGAAAAGGGGGCGCATCAGCTGCGTGGGTTGCTCCGTTGGGAAGGGTCCCAAGATGGACATAGCGAAATCGGACGCAACGACTCGTCGAGACCACGAAACGTCTTGTGTGGTCGAACGATCAGAACCGAGTGTGAAGAACGAGCGGGGTAGGAGAATATTCCATGTGGTGCCTCGATGCGACCAACTACAACCAGCGACGTTGTATTGGGGATTCCCTTCCATTCCAGAAGCTGTCCAGAAATGAACGATGAAAAGGGATGTCGTGTCCCTTGATGTCTTGCCAAACAGAGGTTGCGCTGTTTGAGCGCACTTGAAAAGCTTTTGTGCGCAACCACGCTAGTGGGCGCCAGAACACCCTGCCAAATTGCTCTAGGGTTGCTCGGGAACTCTTCCCCGCTGAATTTGTCGAGGCACCAGAGCTGGGAAGAAGGAAAGAAGGGGATATGTCACGTGTGACATGGTGACAAGAATGTGGTCCTCGTCTCCAATGTTGCCAAAAATAAGGGAGATCAGCCTGGTCGTCCCCACTGAGATCTGGTGCATCGGCTCGTGTCGTACCGTCTGGTGGCATCTATACCACACTTTGCACGCTCCGTCTGCGTTGGTCTCGTTCTCGCGATGTGTCTTCCTGTCCGCCTGAGACGCGAATGTCCGCCGATTTGGCACTGACGGTGCCAGTACTATCCGTATGACTCATGCGGTGTTTCTCCTGCCACCGAAGGACGCGCACGTCTGTCTGCCTCATGTCGCTCCGCCGCAGATCAGCTCATCGCCATCCCCCTCTTTTGATATGTCCATGTCTGCGCGACAGCCCCAGCAAAAATGGAACAAGTCCACAGTGGCCAATGACTTTGCCAATTTCATCTCCGCCCCCTCCCCCGTTCAGGAAAGTTGGCTTGATTCGTCCTGGTTCTGTCTACGGCAATCCTTTGCTTGGAGATGCCCATGGCCTTTGTTCCAAGCCTCCATACTTCGGCACCGATATGACTGATCCCGATGTCACCACCATTCTTCGCTACGACGGGCAGGTCGGCGGTCCTTGGTCTGTTACACGGACGGGCCGGCGGAGACACCCGATCCGGCCAACCCATTGGGCGAAAGCCCTCCGCCCAAATCGCATCACATCATATGGATATGCATTCTCGGTCGTTTAGCTCAAGCTCCGATTGTCCTGTCCGTCAACGTTCAGGTCATCCTGTAGATTCAGGGTCGCTGGCAGCGCAGCGCTGCGTGGAAACCCCGCCAGTCGCCGGGCATCAGAGAAATACCAGATATACCCATCGTCATTTCACATCCCAGTGAACCCTTTTTTTTTAAATAAGCGTTCGCCCTGGCCAGCCGCCGAGGAACAGCGAGCTAATTATGCGACCGTAGGCTCTTGCCCGTTTGTATTGGTGACGAGCTTCGTTGTTTGGCGTCATTTGCTGGTGCATGGCACCCTTGCTACGTCACATTGTCAACGTTGCCCAGAGGCAGTGGCTGACACCGGCGTCCGCTCGTGTTGGGCCAAGGTGCAACCCTGCGCAGCAGCGTGGGTTGCAGACCCTGCGTTTGGCCCAAATCGCACTCAGGGTTCGCGCTTCGTTGATCTGTGGTAATGCAAGTTCCCGCGCGAGGCCAGAGCTTGCTGGGCCCGCTTGCCATCGAGGGTCCCTTCCTTGTGGTGCCCTCGTACCACACGAGACCCAGCGACGACGATCTGCCAAGCACCTCCGTCGCTGTCGTACTTGATCTAGTCAGTGACCTCATCGATGGGATGTCCTTTGAATTACAAAAAGAAAAACAAACTATGAAAACAGAGTGGTGCGATTCTTATCGATGCATCTCGCTTGTACTGTCAACATGTGCGAGATCAGTCCTTCTAGAGCGGTCCATCACCATCCCTTCTTTGGTAGACCACTTTTTGTCCAGCCCACTGCCAGAGCGGGCACCCGTTCGCAACAATAGCTCTCCACTGAAGAGCCGAGGGTCAAACAGCCCCCCTTCCAAAAAGAGGCCGGGGTGACCAGCTGACCCCTGCATGTTGCTTCGACCGGTGAACTGTTATAAAACTCGGCACATGCTACTCGCTTATTCCGTCGTGTGAGTTCGTGCAGTATTCGTCAAGAATCGTTCGGTCGTTATGTCGTTCCTGCGGCTATAGCAAGGCGGGCATGCCCCAAACACGGATGAGGTAGTCGCGTGAGGTGCGATAGTGCTGAAGGGTATCGATGAATGGATGATTGGCCGTCGAGAAGGGTGCAACGTGAGTCAGCGATGAGAAAATGAGACAAATCACGGAAAAAATGGGGGCGCAAGGGAGATTGTGCGAATGTACAATCCGCTGGGGATACCGCAAGTCGGAAAAAAGTGGGCAGAAAAGAAGTCGAGGGGCTTATCGATCGACGAGATAGCGCCGATAATAACCGCGCACGCTCGGATCAGCAAGATAAGACTTGAGTAGCCGACCAGCAACATCGAGTCGTTGACAGCGTAGTGGGAAGGGGAGGGGGTTGTAAAAAAGGGGGGAGGGGGTTTGAACGTGCGACCAGCGCTGCAAGCTCGACAAGTCTTGTACGAGTATGGGTTGTCGCTTCTCCCTTAGTTTCGCCCAAACCAGGAATACAAAATTACAAAATATGCAATGAGGCAAGAATGTTAAGAAGACAGTGAGAACGAGAATGAAAATGAAAAAGGTGTCCGTTGCTGCAGCGGGTTTGGTTCGTATCCTTTCAGTATGCCTCAGACGTGGCTGGACTGCGAGAGTCTTCCCGCGGAGGCTCTTGTCCTTGCACGTGGGTGAGAGAGTGGCTCGGCATCCCTGGCTCGGGTGGCGGCGACAACGGCCTGCTATCAACGCCATGGATGTTAGGCGGTGGTGTGCTGGCAACACCGAGCGAGATTTTTTCGTTGACGGCACGCAACCGTTGCACTTCCTGTTCCAGCACGAGGAGACGGGCCTGCATCTCTTGTGTGGACTTTTCGAGGAAGATGATGTGGTTGGTCGCTAAAAGACAGCCATGAGAGGGTGACGACCGAGGGCGTCGTGCCAGCGTACCTCGCTCAAGCAGCGAAACCTTGCTGCTCTTCTGGTTTGAGACGGGGAGGACGTCTTTCAATTTCGCATAGCCATCGCGTAATTCGTCTCTCCGCCTCTGCTCAGCCTCGATCCTCTGCCGGCGGGTGGCCTCTTTGCGGGTGTGAGCGAGATTTTCAACGTACGTAGCGCCCATATCTTCGTCGTCCGAGTCGTTTAGGGAGCGACCGCGTCCACGTCTGCCGGAAGAACTTGTGGTAGGGGATGGGGTCGGGTTGTAACGTAGGGAAGTGCGATGTACTAGGCTTGTGCCTCTGGAGGATGAAGGGGAGCCGGTCCCGCTGCTGTTTCTCGAATGGTGGTAGATGCCGTCCGCTGATGTGTCTGATCCTGAAATGGGAGGGGACAAGGGATCATACATGTGAGGAGAGGGCGGAGGGGGAGAGCCTGCAGGCAGGGCCATTGACACATGTTGTGGCGATGAGGTGTACACGGGTGGTGGCGGATATTGATGTGTGGACATGAGGCTGAGATTATGGAACTGCAGGCTTTGATGGAGGTCTGGTGCAGATAGATGACCTACATACAAAGTACACGAGCCCATTATCAGATCGACATGAGGCAAAGGCGAGTAAAAAACGCGAGGAAGGAGACCCACGCGGATGAGTGGCAGGATGCTGAAGCGGATAAGGGTGCTGGTGGTGCAACTGGTTGTTGTATGCGAGAGAGTAAGAGGGTTCATGCTCGGCAGGATAATAGCCATAAGGACCTGTATGAGCGAGATTTGGGTTGTGATCATCGGGGATGTGTTGGTTGTGCTGGTGTTGATCCATGGTCTGCGGGTCGTGGGTGGGTCGTGGACTGAAATGAAAAAAAGGGTACGGGTGAGATCGTGCACGCAGTGTGATGAAAAAGACAAGAAACGGGGGTCAAGGAAAGGAAGAAGAAGCCAGGAAACAAGGACAATGGAGGTCACCAAGGTCGTGATCCTCGTTCACGCGCGAGGACGAGAACCAAACGACAGACATTGTCACCGGGTCTGCCACTTCTCACGCATCTCCTCCAGAGGGTGTATTCTAGCTCTCGCCTCGAGGCGACCCTCGTGCATCAGAAATGTTGATCACAGCATGTACATAGATCGTTCCTATCGATAGACGCTCCCACAACCCGAGGGATGGAAGGGAAGGAAAAAAAAAAAAAAAAAAGAGTCCGAGTCGGTGACCACCCCAAACACTGCCGGCCCGGACTTGGTTGCCAGCGCACTCGTCGTGATGGAGCGAACGAGACAGCGTTAGAGAACTCGACATCATATTTCACAACGCTATCCTCGATGACAATGTTCACAACAGCTACTGGACAGTTCCATGTCGCCTTCCCATGCAATGGTCACGTGAACCACGCTTTTTGTTCAGACGTCGACCACCGACATTTTATGTCCCCGGGTCTTCGAGGTGCGCTACGTTTATCAGTATTGCTCCAGGTAGTACGGCTCACCATGCGCACAGGTCACGGCTCTGAGTGCGCTGCTACCGACGTTGGGTCCCGCTTGCAATGCAGTCGCGACGCCTCTCTCTAGACACCCAGAGCCCGGTACCGGGGCCGGTTTGGGCTCCACGTTCGCCTCTCTCACCCTATCGGCTTGCAAAACTGGCCAACGCCCTTGGTGTATCCACGCCGTTGCCTGCGATAACTTCGTCCACTTCATCATCATCATCTTCACAAACTCATTTAGGCAACTTGACATCTCCATCAAATATTGATCTCCCTTGGCGCTCCGTGACGCCATCTGCTCCAACTGGCCTTAATGTAGTATCACCGGTCCAGTCCAAGTATCTCTTGCATGTAATACCCCCGGTGCACCTCCCTCATGATGCTGACGCTCTCGACTCTCCCGACCTCGCCCTTCCTCCATCTACCGCTTCTGGTTACCATACTCAGTTCCGTCGAGGAACTCTCGTCGCGCTACAGTCGACCCTCCAGGCCCAGCTCCTCGTTATTGCAAGAGAATATGCGCTACCCAGCACGATCGGAATCATCCTCTACCTCGTGACTGCGTCTCCGCAAGCTCCTTTGCCTTCTTCATCTCCAGTCGTTGGCAACACCGACGGAGGAGAACCGGGTCCGAGGTTATCAGAGGAGATATGGAGACACATATGGTTAAGAGTGCTTCGCGCGGAACGTGACGAAGTCATTGCCTTGTCTCGGACCGGAACCCAAAATCCTTTGGGTCTCCCTCTCACTGCGGAACCGAACGGCCTGTCGCAATCATTACGACCTTTAGCCACCCCGGCCCGAATCGAACATCCACGTCCCCTCGCATGTCCCGTCACCCCCTCCACCTCCACCTCGACCACATCCTCTTTTTCAGATGTCCAGTCTCCCGACAAGTCCCTGGGTGCTTCACCGCACTCAGGACCAGATACTCCGGATACTTCACATTCATCAGATCACGGGCCTCCCGATATCGAGCTACCTGGTTTAAATTCACAGTCGATCATCTCGATCCTTGCCAAGGTAGAGTTTGACGTCGACAGACGAAAGGCTACTTGGTACGAGCCTTGGGTGCGAAGCCGGCGTATGAAGAGGGCAGAGAGCCGCTCGAGTCATCGCTCTCACTCTCGGTCACGCACGCTTGACTCCAACAGCTCGGCGGACGAGAAGCGAGCTCCTTACGACCTTAAATTGGTGCAGAGAATGCAAAAACCACCATTTCTGCGCTCCTGCGACGACTTCAATGATCAGGAACAGCTTAGTACCGGGGAGTATGCACCTCTTTCGGAATCTCCGGACGCCGACGCAGCTCCGTGCATGGCTTCTGTCGGGGGTCAGGACCCACTCGGAGATGTATTTGGTACCGATGCCGAGACTTGGACCGATATTCATGCCGAATCTGACGGAGTGAGATGGAAGACCGATCCCAACGTGGTACCGCTTGCGTTGGACGCAACGTCACTCGCCGCTCTTCCCGGACATAGCCAAGAAGAGGGCGGTGAAGCGAACGACATCGACGAAGTTCGGGACATCATGCGACGAATGTCGCAGCCCCCTCCTGATGCATCGATTCCAGACACCGCAGAGCTTCAACGGAGATCGTCATCGTCTACCGCTGTCGGAAAGCGACCCATGCCCCCACCACTGGTCCTCGTTCCCAATTCTCTAGATTTCCGGGATAAAGAGGGTTTTTCTCTCGAGTTAGAGCAAGAGTATCAACGGTCACGGCACCACGGAGAAGAAAAACGTGTTGGCACCGTGTTCGAGGACCTGGACCTTGGCTTGGACTTGGGGGATGATGACGAAGAGGTTTGGCGCTAGTCCTGTCGCCCTGTATGCTAGACTGACCGCTTGTTACCAAGTACGACGAGAATGACCCGAACGATCAACGACGGAGCCAATATCTCATGAAAGCGAAACTGGATGAGATTGAAAGAGTAAGGACATTGCAGTGTTAGCCGAAGTGCGACCTGACAGGCGATTCAGACACTTGCCCAATTTTCACCGCAGCAACTGAAGACGACAGTTCTGGATGAGAATTCAATAGCAACGCATCACCGCAGCCTCTCAACAGCATCCCGGCCACGCACACCAATCCTAGCCGAGTACGTATTATCTCTGACTACTTCTTACCCCATCTAAACGCTCCAGAGGAACGTCTGCGAGTCCCTTACATAAAGTATGGCCATCTATCCCTTATGACTCGGTGACCAATGGTTCTCCTACACGACCGGCGAATCACCCCCCTTCACCACCAAGATTAGCTTTGAATGGCGTTTCTACTGGCGCTCCTAGCGCTTTTGTGTCTGCATCCAGTGCTTCGTCTACTGTACCGACGGAAGGTCAAGTACGACGTCGAGAACTCGAACAAGCCATGTACCCACTAGCCATACCTCCTTCCCGCCGAGCTAACATCGCTTCTGATTCTCCGATCCCCCTCTCCCCAGATCCATTTGGTCGTCATCCATCCATCTATGAAGTTGACACGGCTCCCATGCAAAGCTATTGGGATCCCGTGGGGCAAAACATCTCCCAAGATCCTCCCGGGTCAAGACCATCGATGTCATTTGTAGACGATGATCCGTTCAGCTCTGTGCCTCCCTCGAGCCGCTTTTCTGCTGACTCCTCCAGTGCAGCGGACAGCGACAGAACCAAGCCGACACCACTTGTTAGCGTGAAAGGTTTGACGAAATTGTGGCGCAGGAGTAAACCATCATCTAGCCCTCTACCTCAACCACCGACCCCTGGCCGAGCTTCTTTCCAGCTTGCCACTTCCCCATATCCACCAACTCCAACCGACCAGTTCATGGCGCTGCCTACCCCAAATACGGTCGCGAGAGGCTCGAACGGAAAGGCGCATGCGGGCCAGACACAGTATGATCAGGAGTTGTCATATTCGTCCTACCCATCAAGGCCCTCCCTTTCAGGCTCCCGACCGAGTTCACCAGCTGTTCTAAACGCACTCCCTCAAGAGAAGCCGGGATTCCGCAAATCCATATTGAAGTCTTGGAAATCTGTCGCTAGTGGACCACAGCCGCCAGCGAATGGGATCGAGCCCCGGAAGTACTTTGAGCGTCCTATCTCCAACGAGACAATCAAGCCAATCCTGGATGGGAGCATACCACCTAGCCCACAACTTCCAGAACAGTATATTCCGTCGAGACATGTTCGCACCGGGAGCAACTTTATCGAGCGTCGCAAATCTGCGGTGCGCTCGAAGATGGGCCCTAGTCGTCACCACCTGTCAGCATCACACGATTTATTATCGATTCCTCCACTTCCACGGTCCCCTGTCATTATGCAGACGTCTGGGTCTGCATCCTCATCTCAATCCCAGTTGTCTGCCCTTTCTCGGAACTCAGACGCAGAAACCCTTGAGACGTCCCAGTTCGACGTCGTCCCATCTCAAAAAATTCATCCGAATTTGACGTACCCGTATATGACGCTGAACCACGAGTAGCCTTCATGTTTGGTTTGTCCGTGTTTAATTACGATACATTTGGCGAAACATGACCGACGTCATTGCAAGATCATGTCCGTTGACATGTCCCGATGACTGCGCTTCAATTTTCTTCTTGGTCAGAATTCCTTCACCCGGTATCCCCCAGGACATTTCTTCGTCTCAACTATTCTTGCGCTGCTTGCTTTGCTCGTTTGCTGTTTGCTTATTTTTGTATATTCTCATCCACATTTACCCACAACATTCGCTTCCCTGAGTGCACGCTTGACGCGTGCCCAGGTCTGCACGCCACACTGCACCGCCCAAGGTAACTTCCGTGTCCAAGGGCCCATCACTGGCAGGCCACCGACAATGTTCCAGGCCCGCAGCCTGTCCGCCCATGACACAATATACGCGGCCTCTGTTCGGCAACTGGAAATCCATTGGTCAGTGATAACATACAAGCGTGCTTGCGGGTCCCGGCACCGCGGCTTAGAGGCCTCAAGGCCGCCAAACTGTCAGTGGACAGATTTCCATGCTCCCGCTGAAAAGCAAAGCTTTCTTAGTGGCTTCCATCACTTCATTCCTCATTCCTTCTGAATTACTTTTCAATTTCTCCCCATTCGTTGAACCTACCCGAATGTTACTAGCTTCGCTAGCTGTGCTTGTGGAGTCCTTGCTAGTATTCTGGCAGTCCCACACCACGGTTGGTTCGGGCCCGCGGGTTCCCGCAGCGTCAATAGACATGTCTGCGGTCTGCTCAGAGATTGCATCGTCGGTCTCACCAGCCTCAGGGGTCTTCTTCGATGGTTGGAGATTCTGCAGTTACCGTGACGTATCATTGATGCGTGCAGTTGACAGGAACAGAGCCGTATCCCAGTGGCATTGTCCATTTTGCTGCCTCGAGCACTCAACAGGCGGCATGTTCCTTTGAGCCCGGTACGACTGAAGACGTTGGCATTGCCGTACGTGTCCATGTCTTTGCTGCATTTATGCGCTTCATCTAATGTCTCGTCCGCGTCACCAGCTTCGGATACTGGGGAGAACAGGATGCCCTTTCGCCGTCAGTCTGACAAGCAACCTTTTGGTCATACATTGTGCCACTCACCTCGGGACAATGTTTCACAGGTTAAAGGCGGTGGGCACACCTTGAACCCTGGTTTCTCCTCTACGTCCGGCGTGCAAATCGCCATGTCCCGTTTCGCGAACGTAACATTTGATGCGACCACACAGACCGCCACAATAGGGGCCGGCCTAATTTGGGACGACGTGTATGCCGCTCTGGAACCGCACGGCGTGAACGTCGCGGGTGGTCGGGTCTCGGGTATCGGTGTGGCTGGCTTCACGCTGGGTGGCGGTAAGTTTTGACGGATTCGTGTAAAATTGGTCTCCATTTGACGGACCATCGCGTGGCATGCAACGCGGCGACTAGGGTACTCTTGGCACGCGAACCAATACGGTCTCGCCATCGACACAGTGCAAGGATTCGAACTCGTACTGCCCGATGGGACGGTGACCGACGTGAACGCTTCCCACACGGACTTGTTCTTTGCATTGAGAGTATGTTTTCCTGTACCCGGATTTCCATCCGTGTTGACGCTTCACAGGGCGGATTCAACAACTTCGTAAGTACACGTGCATTCGGCAAAGGAGAGTTTGGCGTTCAAACTGCGCAACCCAGGGTATTGTGACGCACTTTACCTTCAAGGCTTTTCCACAATCCCAAGTTTGGGCAAGTGACATCCACTTTTCCCCAGACCGGCTGTTTGATGACGAACTCGGCTGTTTCCACCAGGGAGGTACGATCATTTATGACAGCGCTCAAGCCGACCAGTTAACGAAGGCGACGGCCGACTTTGCTGCAAACAATACGGACCCAAAGGCAAACGTTCTCACCTCGTATGGATACTTCCAAGGAGGAGACGTGAGACAGGTATGCATCCATTTTCTAACTACACGTGGGTCGCCATCCACGTTGTGCTCCCACCCACTGTATGAGACCTTTTGAGAGCAATTAATGAACTACTGTATTCTATATGGAGATTGAGAACTGACATGGATCAATAGGCAGTCAACGTGGCGATCTTGTTCTATGATGGCCCATCGCCACCTGCTGGTCTGTTCGATGGCTTTCTGACCACCACCAGTAATACCGCGGTCTTCACTCGATCGTTCCTGTCGCTTGTACAGTCTTCGAATTCGAACTCGACCTGGGGTCTGCGGTGCGTTTGACCGACATCTTGCCGAGTCTTTCGGTCTCATCCAACACTTCTCCCGAATAGATCGGCGTTCAACACTATATCGGTCCTCGAATACCCCGAAGACTTTTTGAAATATATGCAAAACCAGAGCATCGTGAGTTCTTCGCTAGCGATATGTCCTCGGGGCACTTACTCCATTCGACCATGGTAGACCTGGGGAAACGACCTTCCTCTGAATTATGGATACGTCACTTTCAATGCTGAGCCAATCCTCCCCAGCGTTTACAACCAAGCCACATCGCCTTCCGCATGGCCTGGTTCGAGGCAGTCGCCATTCTCTCCCCTCAGTATTGTGTTTGGATGGAGCGGTGACGGTTCGTCGGATGACGTGATGGTTAAAGGAATCAAGGAATGCGCAGCCAACCTCCTGGCGAATACGCCCATCACAGAACGACTGTCTCTCTACGGAAATTACGCCATTGGCGATACACCCCTCGAGGCGATCTACGGTGCAAACGTAGGAAAGCTGACGAAGATAAAGAAGCGGGTAGATCCACAAAACGTGATGGGACTCGCCGGCGGGTTCAAGTTTTAAGTACTTTATATTCTGCATCGGCATTTGCGAGCCTCGGACTTGTTGCATTTAAGCACTATGACATATGGTGTATGATATCGTGTCGCTAGTCGACCGTACTCTGTATTTCCATTAGTTCCTCATAGACTCTCTCTCTCGCTACGTGTATCTAGCCTTTAGTCGATCCATGTCACGAGATGCATCTGTGGTTCTAGCTTCTGGCAACGACTCACACGGAGGGTCATCTGTCCGGGAATGTGATTTGATGTATTGGAGCGATGATTCCACGTTCGACCGTAACGCATACATGGCGACACGGAGCCTGCAACACGACGCGCAGCGATAGATGTTGATCGACGACCGCGTGCATCGTGGTTAATCTCTTGCTAGGAGGCTGTCTAGAGGCTCGAGACTCGAAAAAACGTCCAGCGCGTTGACGGAGCGTAGTGATCCCAGTGACTCGGTGTTCATTAGAACGGGACGGGTCCAACGAATCAGCTGGCAAACAAGGGACGAGGCGCGTGTGAGCGACGAGGCGACAAGAATGGTCCGTTGGCATTCCTCTGACCTGATCCAACCATAAGAGGGCACCACACACCATGCACACTGCCTCCGACACGTCAGTCACCATGCAGGTGCGGGATGCGGTCAAGGTAACACGGAAACAAAAAAAAAACGACCCAACGAATGTGGGGGTTGAACGTTTGCCGAGCCAGCGTCTCGTGCTCCCACGAGCTATCAGCGCCAACCCACTCAGGGGTCCGACGTCGTTTCCCTGAGACCCCCTCGAATCACTCAACAAGCAAAAGATAAAAAAGTCTGGAATCCCGAATCATTGATCTGTACCGCCTGCCGTCCGCCTGCTGGTCCGGCATGCGTGATACCCAAGACGTGCGTGTGTCCTAGGGTTTGTCCAGGGGGACCCTGGGGTTCCCAAGCTTCGCCGACCGAATCACTTCTCTCCAACTCCGTACCCCTAGCTTTGGGTGGTGCCTTACGATGCTGTCGCTCTCTCTCGACCACCTCTCGCATCCAAGGCGCCTTGAAACGCTCAGCGGGCACAACGAGATCGTCTGGTCCGTTGTTTTCCTCCCAAACGGCAAGGGACTCGTCAGTGCCTCCAACGACGGTTCCATTCGTCTCTGGAACCTCGACCACACACCCGAAATAATCCTAGGGAACAGCAACGGCGCGGTCTTTTGTCTTGCTTTATTTCCAGATGGAAAGCGACTCGCAAGCGGTGGCCTTGACAGATCCATCAACGTCTGGGACGTCGACGTCCTAGAGTTGGTTGACAGACCTTGGAAACGTCACACAAGCAGTGTCAGATATCTTGACATTTCAAGTGACTGTCGTTACTTGGCTAGCGGATCGTTCGATCACAACGTTAACATTTGGGATACCAAAATGGGACGAGTCGTGCGAGACGAAGCCTACCTAAACAGCGACGGGAAGATCAACTGCGTCAAGTTCTCCAAGAAGGACCGCAGATTACTTACGGGCTCACAGGATGGTTGTCTTCGCGTCTGGGATTGGGAGTCAGGGAGGTTACTCGTGGGGCCGATGAAAGCAGACGGAATGCCAATCTGGGCAGTCGACTGGTCACGAGATGAGTCCCAGATTCTCTCTGGTTCTGACTCTGGTACACTCTGTCGGTGGCATGCCTCGACAGGCCGCATCATCGGCGAGCCCGTGCGCGCTCACAAGAGCATCATATACTCATTGTCTGTCTCGCACAACGGCAGTTGCCTGGCGAGTGCTTCAAGCGACAGCACTGTCAAAATATGGAACGCCATGACACTCGAACAGATGGCAACTCTCGCGCACCCTGATGAAGTTAATTGCATCGCCTTTTCGACCGACGACCGGCTCCTAGCTACTGCATGCAGCGACTCCTTAATCTACATTTGGGAATTGCCTCAAGCGAGCTTGGATTCGGGTCTTGTGATAGACAAGGAATATGAAGGAGCATCACTACTTGAGGTGAGCCTTACCTAGTTCAGTTGACAAGTGTTACAGTGAACTCCTGTCAGCGACCCACGGTAATCCCGCCGGAAGGTTACGGGCATGTTCCGCAGGATCCAAAGGGTCACCGCAGGAACACGGAAATGTTGAAGGAAATCTTGGGCGTAGGTCGTGACCCGTATCCTTCAATCGAGGTCCTGAGTCTTGTAGCAGACGCAAACTCCATCCCTCTCAAGAGAGAGCACAGACATCTACAAAGAGGGGCCAATAGAGAACTCAGCACCTACCGCGACAGAGAGGAAGGGCCTTGCGGGCGGTCGCCGCCGGTCCCAGGGGGACGGAATTAACAACGTGCAAGAGCCAAAGCAGCCGACACGTAAACTGACCCAAATGATCAAGTCGGCGTTCGCCAAGTCCCGCAAGGTATTCCCAACCCTTGCATAGGAAACTTGCCTTTGTAACATTCTCTGCACAGTTCATATTCAATCTGTGGTGATAGTTTGGTAGGGTTTTACGCATGGATGGGGCTACCGATTTATCAACTCCGAAGGCGGAAAAATGTTTCCGGACAGTTGGCCCACATGTTGTTGGT
Organism: Boletus aff. phaeocephalus; assembly: GCA_038094555.1. Taxonomy (NCBI): domain Eukaryota; kingdom Fungi; phylum Basidiomycota; class Agaricomycetes; order Boletales; family Boletaceae; genus Boletus; species Boletus aff. phaeocephalus. The sequence goes on from JBBPUH010000004.1 coordinate 72,723, forward strand.
TTGTGTTTCGTCGGTATTTGCGTGTCATATCTTGGAGAGCTGGTACCCGCCTCCTGTACAAGTGCTTCGAGGGCTAGAAGCACTTCAACGGAGGACGTAAAAGCAAAGTGGATGTCTCATCTCCGTGAGGTACACATCCGGATTAGCTTTGGTACTGCTTGGACTATTGCATCCGCTGAGCACGCCGCACAAGGCGCGTTAGTTACAACTGTAATGTCACGTCAGTAGGGATTACATTAATATTAGCCCATGTCACACTGTGACAGCTCTATCCTCCATCTCATCGTACGTCTGACCACATCAGCATCAAGGGTCGACATCCGTGATGTCGGCTGCAATCTGCTGCAATCTACCCTCGATGACAGCATTCAGCGCTGTCTGCGTCACGAGGCTAGGATCAACAAGAAAAAGGGATAACTGTGGGCGCACCATACGTTCTTCCCCTAGCAGCAGCCCAAAATCTGCTACTCGAGCTTCGGGGGACGACTCCAGGATTGTTTCCAATGATCTGTCGTAAAGTATTATGAATGCTGCAAATGCATTCATACCATGCACCCTGGCAAGGTCCGATTCTCCCTGAGATAGATCCACATAATAGCACGTGTATAGAAAACCTGGAAAACATGATCGGAAGACTCACCTCCCGTTCGTCTTCTTCCAACCACTTTCTGTCATCCCAGAGTATCCCATGCCCACGTTCCTTTGAAATTGCACATGCTCCGTCCCCAAAGTGTCTCACGAACTTTGCAGCTTCTTCGATAGTGTTTGCAAATGCCCAGGTGACGGTGCATCGTGGGCTCATAGTATCGCACCCTTCCGCAATCCCCAGGTTTCGCCGGAGCTTCTTGATCGCTTTACATATCGGCGGAGTGTAAACGTATGGCGTAGGTCTATTGTCCTGCAAAAGATCAGCCCTATAACTTTGTGCGCCAGGGAAGGCCTCGAAGACGACCAGGAGGTTCGGGTAACGCCATGATTCACAGGATATCCGACCGACAGTAGACTCAAGATATGCAGGAAGTGCGAGCAGTGGTATGAACAGCACGCCAGAATCTGGATCAATGACGATGTCAGCACCACCAAGATCGTAACGTTCGACGAGATCAACTTGGCAATGGTGACCCTGGAGCTCACGGACCAACGCGCGTTTCTGGATGAGGGTCATCGAAGCGAGGTAACGGTGGATCACTGCGGAAGGGATCCAGGGCTGGGGAAGCCGAAGCGTGTGTTGATCAAACACGTCATCTGGAGTGGCTCGCGGAAGTATTTGAACATGTAGTGTTTGATGAGGTGTTGGGTTATCATTTCGGGTTTCGGAATACTCCAAGGTACGACTTGACGTGACTTCGAGTCGATTGCGGAGCCCGATGAATGTAGAGAATAAATCCTTGGCTGTCGTCGGAATGAGATCGTCCAGTTTGCGCCGCTTGGTTAACCTCGAGTCTGTTTGCTCGCATCCGCTTGCTGAAGCGAGGGGACGCTCAACGGGGTGTACACTCGGAGTTAGCGGAGCCACATCTTGCACCTTCGATTTCATGAGATCGTCTGACGGTCCCAGTAGCTGGCTTTGCGATGCAAACGAAAGCGGTTCAAAGGACGGAGTATCTGGTTCAGGAAATTCAAAGTAGCGGCTCCAATCGCATTGAGTGTCCAATGGATCGCGGAGGTAATCGGCCGATTGGTAGTCTTCCAAGTCACCGGGAGCTACATTTTCTTTGTTCTCGCTCTGGTCGTCGATATTCTCCTTGTTCACCACGGAAGTATCCACACGGTGTATTCCATCGTCTTGGAGCGGCTGTAAGTGAAGTGGAACTCCGGATTCGGTGGTTGATAGCTGGCTCAAGCCAGTGCCCATTACACCGACTCCCGAGCCGATAAACAATGAATTGTGGTCGAATTGGCTTTCGGAACAGTATTCCGCGAGATCATAGGTGTCTTGCGGGCTAACGTGTTCTTCATTGTGACACAAGTTCTCGTGCCGGACTAAACCATCTCCATGTCCATTGATATGAGACCAGGGCTGCGTGATATCCGCATCAAGGTCTGAGTCACCTCCTACTGCTTCAAACGTGAGTTTAGCGCTAGATGATGCTTTCATCCTCTCGCGTTGCGTGAGTAAGTATTCGACATGTGCGCTTTCCTCGGCGCGCTTGGGAGTGGGGCTCGTGCCTAACTCTTTGCACCCACGTGGAAGTATCGGCATTAATGTTGGTTGAACATCTTCGGGAGATGTCGAACGAATGTCTAGGTCGAGGGTGTTAGCTGTTTTTGCGTACCCGCGGTGGTATTCTGGCACTTCGACCTCCGGTTGAACGGGGTTCGCGATTCCCGCAACTTCCTCGTCGGTTGGGACTGTTTTCCCGAAATTGAATGGTCTGGGAAGATGGGAAAGGCGTCAGTAAGGAAAGACAAAATAAATGATCCTAGTGGACGACCCGACGAGGAGGTCAAAGAAAATAAAACGAACCTCCACGAAAGATCGAGTACTAGAGGTTTGATACCCTTGACTGGCTGCAAGAACGCCATGGGGTCAACAGGCTGAATTCTATGACACGTGATATCGGGACCTGCAAGCTCTCCTTTCGGTGCAACGAAACTCTGCATCCCATTTGGAAAGAGAGTAGGGTCCCTGGGGTGCATCGTTGGAGGTGGCAGGCGTGGTACTAAATTCCGGTCAGCATACACGTCGAGACAGGGGCCAATAATAGCCATCGAGGAAACCCGCATAAACCCCGGGATAGAAGCTTCATGGAATACACGGCCGCTTAATTGAAGTAACTATTTTTCACCTACCGTCCATCAGAAGAATGTCCTTGTCGTCTAGCGACTCTTCCATGAGAAGAGAAAGAGGATCTTGCGAAGTAGAGACGTAAATGCTTGCGACTGCGTCGTCGAATGGCTGTTCTTCAAAGTCATTGACACAGTCAGAAGGGCCGTCAGAAACCTTCTCGTTGACTTGTTCTTCAAGGGTGGACGGAGGCTGTCCAAGTAGTGAATTTGATGTACTCTGGCCAGGCGAAAGGGGGTGAGGGGGGTGCATGCCAGGCTTGATGTCTTCCGCCTGAGTCTGTGTCATTGGAATAGGAGCGGAGATGAAAGACGTGATAAAGAAGCCTGGACTTGACATGTCATGGGGTTAGAGAGATTGTATGATAAATAAATACACGCGAAAAAAGAGCCCAGAGATGAAGGTTGGAAACCGACCAATTTGTCGACGTCAACAAGGCAGTTACACCGTTGCCATTCGCATTTTCACCAGCCAACGTATTTTTATGTCCGAATTTGTGTACGCGAGGAATCTCGACCTCATCTAGGACGCCTGATCGGCTTTCGGCGCCGGTATAGAAGGAGTCGACGTACCCATTTTGGCAGCTATGAGCGAGGTGGGTGGCGTCCCAGAAGGGGATATATTCCACGACTCATCAATCTCGCTCTCATGCGAGGAACGTATGGAAGGTGGTGGTGGCGAGGAAAATCTCAAGGTCGCTAGAGGGTACGATCGAAGTCAGTCCTTGTCCCAGATTCATTGACATGATTTGAACCTACCCCACTCGTCTACGACTTCCATATGGTTGATGTCGCCATCTTCGCCGTCTATCAATTCTGGCGATGCTACCTGGAGCATGGGAACCAAATCGAGAACGTGTATTGGGTTGCTAACAACAACAGACTTCGTATCGTGTCCGAGGCGTCTATGAGTAGAACACCCCTGAACGATTCTGGGAAACAAAGGCGGAGAGTCTAGACCAGGAAGACGCCGCGGAGGAGAATCATGATTCAAAAATTCAGACGCATTCAGTGTATCATTAGGGCGATCGGTGGATTCTGCTCGCGTAGGAGGAACTAAAATTGATTGAAGGAATGGCCGTACTCGTGCACTTGTTGCAGCGTCAAGTTTGTGACGGAGATCCCTAAAAAAGGACATGATCCGGCCATCAGTACCCTTGAAGTTTAATGAGAGATGGGACACACAAGACATCATCCACGGGAGGCGCGGGCAGGTCATCAAGATTCTGTACTGAGACCGGGTTAAGATCAAGAAAGGTTATCAGAGCAGACATCGTGCGAGGGATGGACGCTCGAGAATGCGTGCTCCCCAGCCTGGGAGTTTCGCGCCTTGCGCGCTGCGAGAGAATAGGAGAGGATAGGGGTCTGTATAGTAATGATAGGTTCACGTCTGGTGCGCATGCGTATATACGAAGATTTGGTCATCGCATGCATATATGCGCGAAAGAAACGTACAATGGTCATCCTCGAACCAGCACTTCTCTGTCGGGAGATCTTGTCGATGAGGGGGAGGAGGGAAGAAAGTCCTGAGGAATCTAGCATGTTCCGACGAGGTAGTCCATCTCTCTTCCGGAGGGGTGGGGTCAAGTGAATCCAAGGTGCGCATGAGGACTTCAAACGGTTCTATAGGGATGAGGAACGACATCGCATCCGCCATGGGCGCGTACTCGAGAGTCTGAAGGAGAAGCTAGACGATCACAGATCTGCGGTTAGAAAAGCGTTGGTATTGGAGGACACTTACCTCCTCCACGGCCTTTTCGGTAAACGCGACATAGTCCGATGTAAGGTGAATGCGCGCGTAGGGCAGGAGAATCTCGTGTAAATGTCTACGCAAACGGAGTTCGTTGGCTGCGTCGATATGGAATGAATACGGGTCCATGATCAGCAAGAGATTCGGGTGAGATTCGGGAGACGAATTTCCACGTTTTACTAGCTCAATTTGATACGCCACAACTTGAAAGTATGATCCGTTCGAACTGTCAGTAAGTACTTGTCTCTCAACTAAGAGGCGGATGTCTATCCGATCATACAAGCACGACGACCCAGCGACGCGCTGCAATTTGGCAACATCGATCGTTGGTTAACCCGTCAACATTCATTTCCCGACTGTAGTATTACGATCGAAGCGGGAACCGCGCCGCAGGGTGTTTTATTAAGTCACGCCGCCTAGATGGTCTGTCTTGTATTGACGTATTCAGAGAATGGTCCAAGATCGGACTGAAGATTTGACGTAGTATATATATTATGTGGAGGGTCGGAGCGTTTCAGGAGAGTAGATATCCTTTCACAGAGACGGAACTACCTGCAGGAAAACGGTCAGCGCATCATCATCATCAAGTTGAATCTGACAAGGGATCAGAAAAAAAGGATATGCTGTAACCATGTGGGTGTCTATAAGACTAATCGACTTTGTATCGCTCATCACCTGCCACCAAAGAGCGCGAAATGAAACCCACCTTTGATGTCGCTCGGATGGTCCACGGAAAGCAGGCAAAATTTTCGGTGTGTAGTTGTTTGGTTCTGTTTTATCAGGCAGTCACACGTCTGTTCAGGTTGTTTTCCAGGTGTCAGTGGTTTATGGTTTCGTTTTTTGTGAGGATTTTGGTCAAGGGTCTCTTCTTAGTCGTAGCGTCCTTGGTGTGGTACGGTTTCTCTATTGTGTTGGGGTGGGTGCGCATAGGGGTTGTCACCCGGGGCGGATGATGCGGATTGCCTGGGTGTCAGCACTCTGTTCGAGGTTGAGGTTGGGGTTCAGTCTGGTTGGTATTCGCTGCATGGGGGGCAACTATGGGTTCGAAAAAACTCCTTACCACGTGTACCGTGTGAAAACTTTGCCATGGTGGTGGTTCGAAGGGCCCCCCCTGACGTCTACTCAGTTACACAACCAACCGCGCGCGTCCAGAAGCCCAGATACTGCAGCTCTGTGTTTTCAATAGGACTCCCAATCGTTAACCTAATCACGGCCCAGGATCCAACAATCTCGTCGAAGAGACCGCAGATCAGCCATCCACACTCCCCTTTACGGAGCACACCCCAAGCAAAAGGCTCCGCTACAATCAGCGAGCATATCAGTACTGTCGGGGTACAGTGAGCATTTTCCTCTTGTCTTGTTCCCCTCTCTCAACGTTTACTTATAGAGTGTCCGACATTCGACCATGGATCATGCGAGATGTTGAAAAGTTTGCGCAGTGTCCCATTGACGAAATGCTCAAGGATCTCCTCGTGGGATGCACCGTCAAGTCGCGAGAATCATTCAACGAAACTCACAAAACGCTCTTGTTCAACCAATGTCTGGATGTGACTCTTCCTATCTGCAACGGGAATGCCAGTACTCAAATGCGGGACATGATGGGAAAGTCGTCCAAAGTCAAGGAAGATCTGACTGCATAGTACGATCTCACGACACGATTCCATGATGAGTTCTGATTGGTTCATGTAGTACGAGATCACGGGTCGAAGCTGACTTGTATCCTCTTTTCGTCAGAGCGGCAAACACTGCGCTTTTATTCCTCCAGGACATCAATATTGATACCATTCGACCCGCTACGCATCCAATCTGCTTTCACGTCCACGACACAGTGTTCCTGACCCAGAGCCACCAAGGCCAGGTTTCGCAGCGCAAGCCGGATGTTGTTGTTGTATCCGACACAAATGCCCGCGATGTCCATGGCTCTGTGCAAGGCATTTATACTCAGAGAGATCTCTTCCTCAGATGTGCTACGGAGGCTCCACTGAAATCGTTTGGGTGGCGTAGCGTCCGCACTTTTGTGGAATTCAAGAAATCAAAGAATAAAATGCAACTCCCCCCGAAATCATATTCTTCACTGCAAGATGCCCCCCGCCAAGAGGACGAGTATCTTACAATGGATATCCTGAGTGAAATAGAAGACCCGGACGCGCTCCCAGCTGGACCTGGGCCGCGTGACTCCAATCCTCGACCGCCCCCCCCACCTCCTAGTAAGTACTTCTTTGGTGTGTTGACTCGGATAATGATCTCTGTAGTACGACGATCTGCTCGTCAACAGGCGAAAGCAGCAACTACTAGCTCAAGCAATCGTAAAAGGACTGCTGAACAGATCGATCTCTCTGAGCCTCGGTCAAAACACCAGAAGTCTATACATACAAAGGGTCACTCTGTCATCGTCCAGGCTGGTTATTATGCGGCAGAGATGTTTGCTGCTCACATTGCTCGTTCGCATGTAATTGGTCTCGTCATCGTTGGTGTGTACTGGTGCTACCTCTTTGGTGGTGCATTTACCAATCTTGTGATAGACGATATTCTCTATTTGTGGCGCTATGACCGACAAAATGCCATTCAATGTTCTGGGTTCAATTTCATACAGGATCTTCCGCGTTTTTTAGTCCTCCTTCTCGTAATGCAACGCTTCGAAAATCAACACTGGGGCTTGAATCCATATATCGACCCAAAATTTGGTCCTCGACCAAAATCTCACGACTCAACTCTCAGTGGCGAGGATGGTGAGAAGATTGACGTCAGCCTTGAGCTGTCGGACGAGGAACGAGTTTCGCACTTCGGTTTGAATGGCCGTGCTACCAACGTGCTCTCTGTGAAGAGCAAGAATCTCAGCACCGAGGAGGATGATTTGGTCGTAAAGGTCTTTTGGGCAGAGGTTGCGCGCATGGGTGAGCCCGACATCTTGCGGAAAGTGCACGATATCGCAAGAGACAACGCTGAGGTCGAAGGACACGTTCCGGAGATGTTGTGGCACAAGATATTCGCAGATACCTCCACTGCGAACATTCGGGAGCGTCTCGGCCTTGAGACCAAGGGAGCTCGCGTTTTGTATATGATCATCTTTCGGAAGCTGCGGCCAATCACTGAACTCTATGGGGAAGACTTTCTGCGTGCATGGTGGGCGACAGTAATGTGTGAGTTATATTTGTTGCTAGAGTTGGGCTCGCATGTTTGACCTTGTGCCAAGGTCACCTCGCCCTCTGGAAAAACGGGGTTCATCACAGAGACATCAGCCCGTCAAATTTGTTGTACCGTATAGACGAGGGCAAGATTGTTGGTGTCCTGAATGATTTCGACTTGGCGTCAACCCAAGAGACTGCTACTGGCACCGAACGCACCGGGACAGTCCCCTTCATGGCGGTAGCCCTCCTTCAAGACGAAGCACTTCAAGGTCACATAAGACACGCGTACGAACATGATGCGGAGTCGTTCATCTGGGTCTTAGCCTGGATCTGCCTTCGGTATGATTGCGGCAGGCCTCGCGAGTCAAAGCGCGGTCGTCCGTTGGACGAATGGCTGAGAGCAGACGTCGTTCAGTGCAGAAAAGAAAAGAATGACTTTCTTCTTACCAGTGCGTGGACTCTAGAAGCTGGTAAAGGCCATGAAGAGAATTGGAAGTTGGCTAAGGAGTGCATAGAGCCCTTGGCGCGGCAGGCGATTCTAGTGTTAGCTGCACGGAGGAAAGGGGAACCCTTGCCGAGTATGGATGTCGATACTGCGTTTGAGACATTTCTGAAGGGACCACTTGGCTCTTACCTACCGAAGTCGTAGTCTCACTGCCTATCGATCATTGAGGACCATTGATTATCTATGCTTGATGACCGATCATCATTTAGCATAATAGTAATATTCCCCCGCCCGGAGATTGGCCACAGGGTCTTATCTTTGTCTATGGCTGACATGTCCGTGACCGTCAAAGTGGACCAACTTCAGCAGTCGACCGCGTTCTCCGGGATGACCGTTAATTACAATCGCTTAGCGTGTTTATGAGGTACGGAGATTGCAATCTTTGGCCGTCGCATGGGTGCGAGCCATGAGAGAGAGTGAAATTCGTGTAGTCTACGAATACATGAAATGGACTACGCGGGAGCGAGGGAGCGTGAGGGAATAAGAGAGGGGTGGGTGCAAGCGCGGAGCGCGAGCCGGCCCGAAGCGAGAACCTGTCGTGGAGGCGTGAGCTGCGATCCCCAGATGATAGAGAAGGACGGTGTCCGACGAACGCGTGCAGTGAGCGGCTACACACCCTGGAAAAAGGAGGAGAGCGGACAAAAGGAAGGTACGTTCACCAGGTTAACGGCGAATGGCAGAGACTGATGGTACGATGTACTGCATGTAGGCGTGGTGAATTGCGGGCTTTGCTTGGATGTATGGAGCAAGGATTTGGGCGTGCTTGCGTAAGTAGACTAGAAAAGCGTCGCTGGCCCAGCGGCCCTTGACCTTGACCATTTCGAAAGGGACATTGCGTAGGAGGTATTCGAGCGTGGAGCCGATGCGGATCCCATGTCCTTTGAGTGGTGGGGCGTCTATCGCTTTGAGTGCCTTGTCCAGCGTTTTTAGGAATTTTGAGTGGGTCAGAGGGACCAGGGCTCCCTTGTGTTGATAAGCGAAAAGGTGGCTGGATGGGAGGGAGTCATTTACAACAAAATGATTGTTTAGGGCTTCGAAGGGGTCGGGGGGACCGGATTGCTGTGCCCACGATACATCCTCGCCTGAAAGGGGGGAGGATTTGGTGCGCGGAATATGTAGGGATGCTACTGTGAGATTGTTTCTATCTTGTAGTACGGTAAAGTGTGTGCGAGTGATGTGGATAGTGGGATCGAAGGCGTTGAGGTTGGGGACTGTGAATTCACCAGTCCTTGCAGTCGCATAAAAAACCTACTTAAGGGTACCTCTTAGGTTCCTCTTTCTCTATCTTGAGTCTGACCTAAGAGGTGCTTATAGGGGGGGAATTCCCAACAGTAAGGGCAAAGTGGATGTCCAAGACAGATCCAAGTACTGCTGGGCATTCGGTCCCATGAAGGCAGCTGAAGGCCGTCGTCGACGCCGTGCCACGGGGATAGCCGGAAAATTCCTCGGAATTATGGGTGGACATGAAACAGCTACAAGAATAGGTATCTGACAAGTCTCTACAAATCTAGTGTATGCGTGCCATTCTGTGTAAAGAGTCCAACACTCGCTATTAGGTCAAGATAAGGCAAGGCAGCGTGCGAGTGCTCTGTATGCAATCTAGGTCCATGCTTGAATAAAGTCCTGTATGACAAAGGCCATGATAACGGTATGTAACGATCCAGGGAAAACATGAGTGCAGGAACAGTGACGAGTTATGGTTGGTACGCGAGGCTTTGAACTCTTGTGGACCAATGCTTGAAAGCCACTATGCGTAGATGTGTATGGCGTGTGCGATGACCAGGAGAGAGACGAGCGCCAGCAGGAGCAAGCCAGAGGCAAGGCGCGTGGAGAGAGAGTCCGAGGAGTAGTGGGTGTCTACGAAGAGATCAAGTCAGAGTGAGCCAAAGACATGGAGTGTTCCACATACCTATGGTGTTGGGGGCAGATAGGGGCGGAAAGTAAGTGACTTTGGTGGGGTGGAGTGGGGATCGCGCAAGGATATCGTCATGAACGGGAAGGTCGAGATGGATCTGGAGGGCATCGAGGGGGATCGGTGGGATATCGCCGGGGGACGAAGCAGGTGAAGGAATGATTAGAACGTCGTTGTCAAGCTCCCAATTCCTGCGCGATGCTACTGGGATGGCAATCCAACCAAGGGTGTGAAGCACGCGGGACACGAGCGTGTCGAGATCTACGTCGCTGGTAATCGACATGCCTGCAAAAGGAAAAGAGGGATCCATGGAGGCGTAGGTCGAGATAATGTGTTGGACATGTGCGAGGAAGTAGGCAGGGGGTTCTCTATCGCCGACAGGAGGACGTGGGGGAATGTCTCGATCGAGACAAGGGTTGTCGACGCGGATTGCCTGGCGAGAGGAGGGACGCGGAGGGAGGCCGATGGCGGTGCAACGACAGCCTCTGCCTGCCTGTATGACGGGCCAGTCTGCAACGTGTGGACCAAAGACGTGGGCGTAGTAGGATTTGCAGTCGTCGCAGAGGGCGGAGAGGGAAGAAGAGAGAGAAGCGTGGAGAGAATCCAGGAGTGCATGGGCGATGTGTACGCGAAGGTGAGTGCGGATCAGGAGATGCAGCTCTGAAGGGAGGGGTACGGGGAAGGGAAAGTGGGCGTTGGATGCGATGGCAGGGTGTATGGTGGCGAGGACGGCGTGAGCGAGCGTGGTACGGGAAGTGCGAAGGGAGGACATTGCAGCGAGCGAGTTGGGGTGGGGATATGGTGGGTTATTTATTTATTTAAATGGGTTGGTGCGAGGAACGCGGAGGGAAGGAGAAGACGATCCGTCGGGCGAGTGATCACACATAATAATACAGAAGGGGCGATCTCACTCCGGAAACACCTCCGAAGCCGACGACCGACCGACGCCATCGTAACCCTAACCCCAGTCTAGGTTCATCTCTGCCACCATGGTCATCCCCCGCTCAGTCCGTCTGCCGCTCTCCCTCTCTCGCGGACGTGCCATGTCCCTCCGCGTCGGTCCGCCAGACCCCGCGACGGAGTCCGCAGAGTTCGATGCCCGTGTCGCTCACCTCGCCGACTACTTTTCCCGTCCCCGCTTTGCCAACATTTCCCGCCCTTATTCCCCTCGCGATGTGGCTCTCAAACAGGGCTCTGCTCCCATCCTTCCCCTCCCCGCGTCCCTTCTCGCTGACAAGCTCTTTCGCATATTCGAGCACGCTAGCGCCAACAATCTCCCCGTTCACACGATGGGTGCCATCGACCCCGTCCAGATGACCCAGATGGCAAGTCATCAGCAGGTCGTCTATATATCCGGCTGGGCAGCCTCCTCTCTCCTCACCACAGGAAGCAACGAGGTCGGTCCAGACTTTGGGTACGCACAGCCCCTCTCCCATTCCCATCTCGTTCACATCACCCAGAGACTATCCGTACACCACAGTCCCAAACCAAGTACAACGTATATTCCGCGCCCAACAACTGCACGACAAAAAGCACTACGATGAGCGCATGTCGACTTCCCCCGAGGTTCGCGCGACCATGCCATATGTCGACTACCTCCGTCCCATCATCGCAGACGCTGACACCGGGTACCTCATTTTCAATATTCCTCTATCCGACGTAATACTCAGTCCTTGTCAGTCACGGCGGCCCCTCTGCTGTCATGAAACTGGTAAAATTGTTCGCAGAATCCGGAGCATCTGCCATTCATCTCGAGGACCAACTCCACGGCGGGAAAAAGTGTGGCCACCTTGCCGGAAAGGTTCTCGTACCCCCCTCCACCCATGTCTCTCGCCTCGTAGCCACGCGATTTGCCCTCGATATGTTAGAATGCCCCATGTTGGTAATCGCGAGAACTGATGCCGAAAGTGGGAGACTTCTCAGCTCAAGCGTTGACCCCGGAGATCACCCGTACGTTATGATTTTCTGCCATGTTTTCCGCTGTGATCGATGATCTGCGTTGTGAACAGATTCATTCTAGGCACGACCACCCTCGGACAACCTCTTGCCGAAGCGCTCGCAGGTGCTGGCAGCGCGGCTGATGCGGCACGTATCGAGAAAGCGTGGGATGCCGCTCATCCGCTGATGACCTTCGACGACGGTAAATCCATCGCCTGTCACGCCTCACTTGATTAATATCTATTTCATAAGCCGTCAAGCACGCTCTTCGAACTACATCTTCCATATCATCCCCCGATTCTGCCCTTGAGCACTACAAATCTCGTGTCGCTGGCAAGTCAAACTCGGAGTCACGAAAAATTGCCAAGGAAATCCTTGGGAGAGACATCTTTTGGGACTGGGATCGTATGTGCTTCACATTTGGCATACCCCTCCCCAAAGTGCTTACGGATGACTCTGCCAGTGCCACGTACTCCAGAAGGTTATTACCGCCTCCAGGCTGGTCTCGCCCCCGCCATCTCTCGCACGCTCACCTATGCACCTTACGCCGACCTTCTCTGGCTCGAGACCTCGACGCCCGATCTGGAAGTGGCCCGTTCGTTTGCCAGGGAAATAAGGGAAAAGACTGGCCAGAAGAAATGGATGGTGTATAATCTTAGCCCGAGCTTCAACTGGTTGGACAGAGGCTTCACAAAGGACGATCTGCGAAACTTTATCTGGGAACTGGGAAAGGAAGGGTGAGTGCCATCTTCTCTTGTCAGTTGATGAAGCTCATGCTGGACTTCGATGGTAGATTCGTCCTTCAGCTAATTTCGCTCGCGGGTTTGCATAGCAATGCCGTCACTACTGGTCAGCTTCAGCCTCTCTTTTATACGTTTTCTTGACATATACCCCAGCTGAGCTGGCGGAGCGCTACAAGACTGAGGGTATGCTCGCCTACGTCGACCTCGTCCAGCGCAAAGAGAAGGAAATTGGATGCGATGTACTGACACACCAAAAGTGGTCGGGTGCCAACTACGTCGACTCAATCATTCAGACGGTGTCAGCCGGATCCTCGAGCACGTCTGCGATAGGAGAAGGCTCGACGGAACATGCATTCTAATGATTCCCGCGTGATCATTCTTGGTTTGAAATACATCAACGTTAGAACGTTAGACGTACAATGCACACTGTTAAATATACACTTTTTGAGTCTTGCGCGCGCGCGCGTCCGACAGATCGAGCGACGTCAAGAGCGCGGCGCGTGCTTGACAGAAGCGCGAGATCTTGGTGTAGATCGAAGTCGTTGGGTTCCTGGAGTACACTGTGCACTCTCGTTGACGACAGTCGAGATCCACATGTGAGTCATCCCGGTCTTCTGGAACGCTCCTCGGGTCTGACTGCACCAAAACTCTGAAGGGCGGACAAGAAACGAAAGGGATGGTAGATTCGTGGCACAACAATACTGTTGCAAGAACGCCGTCTGGACAGGTCCTCCGAGGTGACGGATCATATATATGCGGTGACGCAAGCCATTCATCGTGTTTGCGATCTTGTTGGGGGTCTTGTCTGACGCGCCATAGATCATGCCGTCCTACTCGGCCAAACCCCTCGGCGTCGCAGCTCAAATACAGGCACGGGCGACGCTCTTATCGTCCATCGTACTCCAAAAGTCGACTAGAGAAAGGCCGAACCGATTGAATCTGAGAACATCACATCGGGATCATCCCAGGAGCAAAGATGCGATGCATACACTCGATGCGTCGCGTCCATTGCCCTTGTACAGCGGCAACGAGACGGATTCGTCAACGTTGACTCAGAGTGACGCCAGGACGAGTTTCGGACCGCCCAAGCTGGGGCGTACGTGATCATCATGCTGTGGATGTTGTGATTCGGAGGGCAATGTCATATTCGTCTTCTCATTCCTTGATTTTAGATAGATCACTTGCCAAACACGAACTGTGGTGGAATGGAAGCTAATAAGCACGCCATATAGGAGCGCTGGCACTACCCACAAGTCATGCGGATATAATTGGAAATCAGCTTACTACGTGCGTTGTCAGGAACCTCGGTGCTTGAAGTAAACCGTATCCATCAAGAACGACAGAATACACAGGTTCACATCAATTGGAGGGACTATTAAGTCCTTGTCAACAAGCTCGAGAATTTGCTCCACAAAGAATACACGGGGTAACCATATATCCTTGCAATTTCCGAGGCTCTATGTGTTCTTGGTGCAATTGACTGATGGATACCCTAATAGAGAAAGGATTGGAACGTCTATGGATCAAAGGGTCATCGCGAATCGCGAACGGATTATGCGCTGCTACTTACGTTGTTCCCAGCATTGAAATCGTGTCAAATCGATCTCAAAATCGATCGTGGTTCTTTGCAATTCGTGGGAAGCTATGTGTCTCTTCCTCGAGTGACTTTGAATATCTTCACCTCTAGCTCGGTATCTACCTGATCAGGAATTTGTAATAGTAGACTTTCAGCGAAGTTGTGAGTAACTTCTTCCGTCTTTAACACCTTTCCTGTGTCGTGAGGTCGAGTCACCGACCTGTCACTATTTGCGTGGATGAGGACATACCGATCTCGTCGAGAAAATGTCTCAACGTTCCCTCGTTTCGGACAGTGAGTGCGATGAACATTACTGGGGATGGCTCGGATGAGAGGGCAAGAAAAATGGACTTCACGAGGGGTGGTATGAGGGCGGGATCGAATACCTGTTCAAATGGATCGGTCTGTCATCCGTTGAACCCCACGCAAGTTTTGATGCATACGATATCTGCTCCGAGTATGATGTTGGCCTTGGCTTCGTTGAAGAACGATTCCAGGCTCTCCTGGTCAGAAAATGAATCCAGCCAGTCCAGTGAGCTGTACTGTATATTCGGATGAGACGAAGACTTATCTACAGCACGCGTCATGATCAATCTAAAAGGACATAGCTCCGAACTCACTACACGGTAATTTAACATTATTCTGACAGCGTGCAAGCACGGCGGAATCCACATCAGTCAGGTAGACAGCTGGCATCTTGCGATCAACGAATGGCATCGCAGCTCGTAACTGTAAACTTGCTACTAGAATCCCGACGAAACCAATTCCACTCCCCAGCTCGAGCACATTGCTAGTGTTTACAAGGGCTGCTTGTCAGTTTGTTTGAGTAAATAATGATGATCAATCGTTCCTCGCAACTCACAGGGATGCTGGATAAGGTATTGGGCCAAAACCAGGCTAGCTCTCCAGGTTCTAAGTCCCGTCGTTCCCGCTTCAATAGTAGTGCGTGACTCTAGAAGGGTGATAGTCTCATATCTATCCTCATCTGTCGGGTCACGATGCGTTCCCAGGGACCTCCAGTAGTACGTGATGAACGAGCTGGGCGGTGCCCCCGAGCTGTTGAACATGATAAATAGGTTAACAACCATCATTGAGCATAATTCATACCATTCTCCGGTTCTCATGGACAGATAATGTGCATATATGCGTTCGTCAATTTCATCATCCTAAGGTTGAAGGATGATCAAAGGAACGAGATCGGTTGATCTATACAATACCTCGTTGTCCCGAGTAAGACTCTCAAGTTGAATGATTGCCCATTTCCAAAAGCTTTGTTGGTATGAGTCCGATGGCGGGTACTGCTTCAGATGACGGTTCAATAGTATCTTTTCCAGGAAAAACTCGTGAGCAACATCGAATGGAGTACTCGAAGGAAAGGAGAGATTCTTCACGGATGCGAGAGCCGAATAACGGAACAATATGGATGAAAGAAGGGATTCAAAGGTAGGGAGCTGTGTAATTGCATCGCTGCCGGAAGACCCTTGCATTGATCGTGTTACATATACACGTACATCACTCGCAATGCATAAGAGTCCGGCCCTGAACATCACGTGATGCGTCACTGGAACAACTTGAGTTTTGTTAGAATAACGTCGACCGAAATGATTCCTCGTTCGTGTCACGCATCGTCCAGGTTGCTCGTCTCGACGCGCGTAAACTGTGATGCGCGGTTGACTTTCTCTTCATCAGCAATTTCTTTTGTCCGTAGACTACCTCAACGACCAACAGGAGAGCGTGCTAATTTTGCACCAGCTGGCCGTCGACCAAGAGAGACCGGAGATGTGGCTGAAGAGAACAAGGCCGACGCGGGCACAAGCGAAGAAGACGAGGAGCTCAATCGATGGCTTCTCGCGGGTGAGAAAAGGGTGAACGATTCTGAAACCCGTTCTTACAAGAATCCATATGAGCACTTTCTCAAAAGCGTTGCTCCCTCTTACCGTGAACATTCTCCTCGCAATTGGCTAGGTCGTGACGTGGTGAGCATACATGTGAGTGCATTAGTGGATATTGATTGATTATTTGCAAAGCCATTTCCTCTCAACCCATCCTTCAAACCACCCGTCCCTCTCTCCGATGAGCTCCGGACTCAACTATATCGAGCTTATATGATCGATCCCCAACTAAATTCTGTCCGCGCTCTCGCAGCTAGACATAATATCAGCATCAAACGCGTCGATGCCATCTTGAGATTGAAAGGCCTGGAAAAGTCATGGGAAAAGGTGCCCTTCCTTTCGCCTGGGTCCTTCACCGAGATTAATTTGCCGCGTCTTGATGGTCCATTAGGAGGTGAGCATTTTTTGTCAAACCGTCATCCCCCACGGCATTGTATGATGAACCATACATATCATTCGCGAATTTAAGAACTTGTGGCGCCTTACATCGTTGCAAGACGTGATTGGAACCTTTCAACCCCATCTGAATTTATTTTACTATTCATGTAATCCATGATTCGTGTATGGGTATGCTGATGTGTTTTGGTTTCATTTCCACAGAACAAATCCATACAAACTGGATTCACGAAGGGGATGGAGCGACTGCTCGGTGTAACAGAAGCAGAAAAACGTAAGGAGCAGGACGCCAATGAACTCCTTGAGAATAAACACACTGGCAAGAGTGATCAACCGGAATTTGACGATCGCTATGACGTCGAGCAGGCGGACCTGCAAAATGAAGTTGAAGGTAATAACAGGGCGAGACAACGCTACCAGAGACTCTTTTGGGAGAGTGTTGCTGAAGGCGAGGTTCGCGTTTCGAGTATAGTTCATTCGTATGATTGTTGACGACTAGTGCTGCAGGAACCAGTTATGCCCAATGTTCTTGCGACTCAAGGTGGGGTTGCCTCAGCACGCACGACACTCAAAGGCAAGAAAACACTGGTTGAACGTGCACCGGGTCGACCTGCTATAATGTTTATCGACGTTGGTGACGCCTTTATTGATAAGAAGGAAAAAGAACGCCGAGAACGTGAAGGCGCTCGGAGGTCCATGCTGAAGGCACGAAAACGAATGCAGAAACATAGTCTACGGGCTTAGCTATAGTTTCTCGTCCTTAGATACTCTGTTGCCTACTATTATACCGTGTTTTATTTGGGCAAACTAATTTTTCCCTGCTCAACGACAAGTAGTGCCATGATCATACCGAGCAAACAACCATCAACAAGACATTGGAGTCGCTACTCGTTAGTGATAGAACGCGATCGTCGACGTCGGAATCTTCAAAATGCAGCGGGGCCTTCCAATGGTACGATTACTGCATATTGCTCGTGACAACCGTTGATTCTGTTTTTCTCAGCAACCAACGGTGGTCCTCCTCCGGGAGGGCACCGACACCTCGCAGGGCAATCCTCAGCTACTCTCCAATATCTCGGCGTGTCTCGCAGTTGCACAGACACTTTCTAGCACCCTTGGACCTCGTGGGATGGATAAACTGATCGTGAATGAACGTGGAGAGGCTCAGATCACGAACGATGGTGCGACCATCCTAAAGCTTCTTGACATCGTCCATCCGGCTGCCAGGACCTTGGTTGATATCGCTCGCGCCCAGGACGCGGAAGTTGGCGATGGAACGACAAGCGTAGTCCTCCTTGCTGCACAACTCCTCAAGGAAGTGCGTGGCTACATTGAAGAGGGTGTGAGCCCACACATTATTATGAAGGGATTCCGCAAGGCATCGCAATTGGTAGATGATGTTGCGTCTATCGCGTTTTTGTCGTGTCTTATATCTTTACAGGCCTCTGAGCGTGTAAAAGCCATCCAAGTCAGTGTTGACAAGAGCAACCCCGAGTAAGCCTGAGGCTTCCCATCTGATTTATTCTCCAACCTTCTTTCCAGACATTTCCGCTCTCTCCTCCTTAAATGCGCGTCGACATCAATGTCGTCGAAACTCATCCATTCTGAAAAGCCATTCTTTTCGAACATGGTTGTCGATGCCGTCCAGTGCTTGGATCAAGATGACTTGGATGAATCACTTATCGGAGTCAAGAAGATTCCCGGTGGAGGCATGCAAGACTCGCTGCTGATCCGAGGAGTCGCTTTCAAGAAAACTTTTACGTACGCGGGTGCCGAGCAACAACCAAAGTCCTTCAAAAATCCCCTCATCCTTAGTTTGAATGTGGAACTTGAGCTCAAAGCAGAGAAAGATAATGCTGAAGTTCGCGTGGAAGCAGTTTCGGACTACCAAGCAATAGTCGATGCCGAATGGGAAATCATCTACCGGAAGCTGGAGGCTATCGAGAAGACGGGCGCAAAAGTCGTTCTAAGCAAGTTGCCAATTGGCGATCTAGCAACACAGTGGTTTGCAGACAGAGACATTTTCTGCGCTGGTCGCGTTCCCGCCGGTGATCTTCGCAGAGTCTGCCAGGCTGTTGGTGGATCTGTCCAGTCGACCTGCTCAGACATAACCCGGGATTACCTTGGTACATGCGGTTCGTTTGAGGAGCGTCAGATTGGTGGTGAACGATACAATATCTTTGAAGAATGCCCCAAGGCAAAGACGTGCACTCTCATCCTTCGTGGCGGCGCGGAACAGTTCATTGAAGAGGTTGAACGCAGTTTACACGACGCCATAATGGTAGTCAAACGCGCTATCCGGAATGGCGACATCGTTGCTGGGGGTGGTGCCGTGGAGGTAATGTTTTGTTGATTCTTCTTAGCACGATTGGGACTAAATGCGTCTACAGATGGACGTCTCTGCGCATATCCGAAAACATGCGCTCTCAATCCCAGGAAAACAACAACTAATCATGACAGCTTTCGCAAAAGCACTGGAGATTATCCCTCGTCAAATTTGTGACAATGCCGGACTCGATTCCACGGATATTCTGAACAAGCTCCGCATGAGGCATGCCACGGGTGACAAATGGTATGGCGTGGATGTTGACGGAACCGAGGGTGTGAGAGACAACATGGAAGCGTTTGTGTGGGAGCCCTCCCTCGTCAAGCTAAACGCTATTAGCAGTGCCACCGAAGCAGCATGCTTGATTCTCAGCGTTGACGAAACGGTGCGAAATCCACAGAGTGAAGCAGTACGTCGGCTCTCCGATGCTCGGTAACTGATCTCATACAGTCCTTGACTAGCAAAATCCTGGGCCTCGTGCTCCACCTGGCGCGGCTCAGCGGGCCCTCAGGGGTAGAGGTAGAGGCATACCTAGACGGTAGTGAGACGCAAGTTACGAAGATGAATCCGAATGGTAGCAGCTTAGTGTATCGTCTATCCAATACACAAGCGCTAGTGTTTCCAATCATCCGACGTGAGGATGCAGCGCGTCTCTGGTTTACAAGATAGTCATTCCTTCTCTCAGTCAGCACCAGTCTCAGGAAGTGTCCTCTTTGATAGCACTCTTGATTACGTGGGTTTGAAACCATAACACATCTAGGGTGTAAAATAAGGTTCTCCGCTAGTGGGATGCTTGACATGGGAGACAGTCCACAGAAAGCGGATCCGGAGGTATATGCAACCGGTCTCGGGAAGTTTCCTCGAGACACACAAGACCGCTACTGTCAAGGGATGGTTGCGGGGGACACGAGGAACACAGAGGCATACGATAACTTGCTAAAATACAACAGAGATTAAGGTACGATACAATATCCTCATCTATCGACGAGGTCAACTGTAGGTTTTGATGGTACCACAGAAGCTACAAGACCAAAATTCATGGGGTATACCCCTTTCTCCGCATACCGCACATATCCACCCAACTGAAGGGTCGATTGGTCGCTCCGACAAGCACACGTCACACTGCAAAGCCAAGCCTCTGTTGTCGAACGTGCAAACGGGGCAGGCCCACTGTCCGTCGGTAGATGGTCCTGGATCTGGCCATAAAGACGCCGTCTTGGAACCTGACGGGCTATAGGTAGCGAAGGCATCATCTCCGAGTCCGTCGTTCGTTAAGTCGATCATCACCTTATCAACCACACCTGTCTTGGCAGCCTTGCCTGACCCGCAAGCCACCTCATCTCGCTTCCTGCGTTCAGCGGCCTTTGGAAAATCATCGTAAGAACACCGTTGGAATTCGGGAAAGGGCAAACTTACGCGAGCGGCAAGCTCACGGGGACTTAATTTCTCGAGTGCACTAGACCTACTACCTAACCTACCGCCGCCACCCTTGGTCAACGATTCCGCTTTTCGTCGTCTCTCTGCGGCTTCGAGGGCGCGAACCCTGGCGAGATAAGGAGGAAGATCGTGCGAGACACCAGCGCCCAACCTATAACCTGGAGAGAAGAAGCCCTCGCCAGCATATCCGGAGCGCTGAAGCGCATCATATTCGTCCTCGAGTCCTGCGAGGAACTTGTAAAATGTTTCGTCATGAGGTCCATGCACGTTGTGTGTGAGCTGATGAGGACGGTCTACGGTCAATGGACTGCCTACCGGATTTCGAGAGAGAATTCACCTCGTGTAACATCGTTCGCACCACTGCATCTTCTTCAAGAAAGGTATCGGGCGCCCATGCGGGGCGTAACCTCAGAAGGATCTGCTCGCCACCATTTACATCTAAAGCAATGATAGTTCGGTATGACGGAGCGTCTTTATGGATTGTTACTCACTCAGTCCTACGACACATGTCCTTGAGCATAAATTGCAAGATAACCTCTAATCAAGAAGGCTTCAGGAATGGGTCTCACCAAGTAAATTCGGGCTATCGGGAAAGAATTCGGCGAGTAAGGGAAGGACCCAGCCGTGCTTCCGCATGATGGGCTTCACCAGCGAGGCTACACGCTGCAGCATGGGCAAAGCGCGATCGGCCTTGGGCATGTCTTTGATATGGGTAAACGACTTGATGAACGTCTGGGCCATGCTGGCGGAAAGCTCAGATCTATCCTGAAGTCCGGACAATGGTGTATTGAAGAAATAACAGATTCAACGTCAGCCTTGTGCCAGCTTGCTGCGGGAGTCGCTGACGCGTCCACCGATCAGAGACTCTCCGGGGACGCGCATTCTGACCAAGCTCATGATGACATTATCTTAGTCAGCGCGTGTGTTGAACATATTCATCCACAAAGCTTGCTCCACAAGCAGCACAAGGAAAGACGATAATTACCGCACAATCCCCGCCAAGGTACTGGATCAAATTCTCCAGGCCCATCTAAGTCGTTTGAATTGCATACTACCACTTCCCCATCATTCGAGAATCGAGATGTATATTTTCAAGTTATGGTCATAGGTCTCGTGCTCTTTACTCTCACCAGGGTTCTCCATCTTGACTAGATTCGATTTGGGCATATTGCGGTGGACAGTACCCCGTCCGAGTCGCCGTTAGAAAAAAGTGCGCGGTCCGCCTTGGTAGCGAGTCGAGTCGATATCTCAGGTCAGTCGGCTGCTCGTCCATTTAAGTGACATTTAGGTCGATTCATTTCGCGAGGCCCGTCCAGAGTCGAGGACCCTGTCACGGTTTGCGCGCCGAAACTCCGTCAAACCCTTGTTAAAGGGCTCTGATTCGTGAACATGAGGGCTCCATGTGCCCGTCCCCGGCTCCACTATCTTTAGTTTTTGACCTCTGATAAGTATTCCGATGAGCCTACTCTCACCAGGTACCGCACCCTCCTTTGATATCACATTGTACAACTCTGTTCAAGGTAAGCTTTATTTTCATATACGCCTTCCAAACAAACGTCATCACTGTCAGTTGCTGTCACATGCGCTACTCTCTATGACCATGGTAAGTCGTCGGGTTGATGCTCTTAGTTGAGCCTTCTAATCGTTGTTCCGCACATAGCTCTTTCTCTTGGCCGCGAGGTGAGTAAGAACACTAAGGATACTTTGAACCATTGCTGATGGCCGGGAGGTCAGATAGAACTCGTATGGGTGAGCTAATCATCCGCGTGTGTACATTTATAGCATCCATGTTGAGTATCTGTTGTTGAAGATGAAACCGCCGTCGCTCGTAACGGTATTGTACGTGATAGTAAGCACGACAGCGGAATCCGGTAGTGTTCAGGCCTGATTTTCGCCCTAGGAACGATATCTTGGGGACGCTGTTCTCATGTACGTTGTTTCACATGAGTGTTTCTCCTCTCTGAAGTTTGCGTGACTCGCCGACAGAGCTGGTCTGGGTTGTAAGTTTTGTTGTGCTTTATCGTCATAATGCCATCACATTCACTGCGATTTGGTTGTTGGACCAGTATGCTTTTTAGTATCCGAGTCAGAAGAGGTAAGGATTGTATGTGTATTCTATCATGCTTTACTGAGTACTCCAAGGAGTAAGTGTTTGTGTTTGAAATCACAATTACTGGCTTGTACAACATTCTTCCCGGATCAGGTGTAAGCGCCCTTCGTTGAATGTGTCCATTAGATTGACCGTTGGAATAGGTATAAGACTCTTCCGGTTTCGTGCATGGGGTGCGCTCATATACTCGTGGTCTACACAATGTTCTTGCTTTCCTGCTAACAGATTCCGTGTGTTACTGACGTTTCCTTGTAGTAACCATGCAACTCCGCGTATATGCAATGTATGGACGATCCCGCCGGACGTTGGTCTTGATGTTCACATTATTCTTGTGTGAAGTTGCTGCAATCGCGTCCATAGTCTGGCGGACGATCGGGCCGGACAGTTCTCTCCGGGGTCCGTCAGGTTCCTCCCTTTCCAAATCCGCTTCAGTTTACGCCAACACATGTAGCGAACACCAACGTCATCCCAGGAAAGCATTTGTGCACATTTTCTGGCATCCATGCCGACTTTGTATATATCTTCATACCCTTTCTTTGCTTCGAATCCTTTCTCTTTTTCCTGGCAGCACGCATGTTTTTCGAAAACATGAAGTGGAAAGCAAGAGTCTGTGATGAAAAACTTCTTGGGAAGTGCGCTACCTCCAAGTCGTTCATGTGCGTCCTGACCCGCGACAGTCTTTGCTACTTCTTCGTGTGAGTAACTACCCGATGCGCAAACAGCGACCAACTCACGCCAACCGTCGATATAGGAATCTCGTCGCCTGCACCGTCGTCATGAGTCTCTGGCAAAGCGTCACGGTCCGTCGTCCTCCTTCACACTCGATCTTATCTCAGCCCACTGTGGATTCACGTGTCTTTTATCAGGCAATTTACGCAAATATGTGTATCCCTTTCGTCATGTTTCTCGAAGTGCTCGTTGGGACGAGACTCATCCTCAGTTTCCGTGAGCGGTACACCTCCCCGGACGATCTTGTCTCGGGTGGGGCCAGCTCCCTGAATTTCAGAGGACTCGATGACATCCAGATGGACCCCGCCTACAAAGCTGAACGATGCGAAGCAATGATCCTCATCACAGACGCAGTTGCATAGATCTGTGCACGCCTGTTGGATCACTTGCAAGGAATAAATATGAATTTAATAGAGTACACGGCAAAATGCTGGACTCAAATTAAACATGTACAAGTTGGAAATGTTACTCTTACGGTGTGGCATCTATGTTACTGCTTGTTTTGATTTCAAAGGATTAGATGACATCCAAACGGACTCCGGAGAAACGTAAAACTTCGAATGTGTCATAGCACATGGTTGACGCTGAATTCCAAGTAAACGCTTACTTGCTCTACAAGTTGAGTACGCTGCTAGTACGGCGTGACATCTACGTGGCTGGCTGTGTTTCAGTGCAGACAAAAGACAAAAGACTCGTTCCGCCCAGCGGTTGTTCATGAGTGTGCTTTCCGGTCTCCGACACCAAATCCTGGGTGGCTCCTCAGGTTACCCGTCAGCCAGATAACAGTGTTGATACAAGAATCAACAAGACTCTGGAGACTATCAGGCTTGCCTGATGCCAGCGTAGCCACATAGTCGAGATGCTAGTATAACCTCGTGCAGATCATCAGGAATTTCAGCTCGGGATCTGGCGAGCACCCTCTTTCAAAAAATCGGTAGAGTAGGGATTTATGAACAGTTCGTCTTATTGCTCGACACGTTCGTTCGTGTCTAGATCCTTGGTCCAGGCGAGTCATGTCTAGACAGGTAGGCTATCAGCGAATGGAAGTGCGCGGGAACCACCAGAGTCCCAGGTGATGATTTCGAGAATACGGCGGGAGGGAAGAACGGATGGTAGTCGGCGTGGACATGAGAGCTCGAAAGCGAGAATGTGATACACCTTGTTATGACGTTTCGTCCGTGTAAATCGTCGTGTCGCGGCACAAAGGGGTACTTGCAGTCATACGGACTCGCCTTGAGTTTGTCCCTCGGGTGCTTTACGCGTTCAAACACGTTCCCCGTGGCCGAGTCGGAAAGGCAAATCACTGGGGAACAAAGAGAAACAGAGGGTGAGAATCACCAATGCTGAGGTTGAGGATGCGCACAAAGTCGTACCTTCCTTCGATGACATCGGTTCCTTCTAATCTTGGAACGAGCTTAAGGATATATTTTCGGTAGGACTTGGTGCGGAGGCGAAGAGGGTCCGGACAGGCTGGAGAACGTGTGGGAAGAATGTCACGATCCGACGACGAAAAACACTTTAATCATATCGGTTAAAAGTCGGGACTTGTTCTGGGATGCGAGACCGGGAGCACTGCAATTCCAAGGATGATCGAGGTTAATGCAGGGCGACCGTCGCCCACGAGTACTTACCTCGCAAATGACAGACTCACCTACAGTTACTTAAACTCGCCATGCAGTAGGTGAGTGAAAGTGTCTTAGGTCTTAGGAGACCAAGATTCTCGCTGACGTCATATCTTGTTTTTGCCAAATCTGGTGCCAAGTAGAAACGAACATCCAATAGTCATACAGCCTACTGTTTATTATATTGCTCGAAGGAATGTAAAAAATACAAATGAGCCTATGTTGCTCGAGCCAGGTTATTGTACGCAACCAACGCCATGCAGATGAAAATAAGAATACGAAGGAATCTAGAGAGCGGTTTAGACATTAGAAGGAGAGTGGTTTCCGCAAGTTAATACAGCATTAATGGGAGAGCATCGTGGACGAATGAATGATGACGAATGCGAAGAAAACAATTGAATGCAAAAAGAATGTGGGCAGACAAATCAGCAAGAGAAGATGGTGGTGGTACCAGGAACGGACGGTCGAGGCGGTCATGAAATATGGATTTCTTGCTCTAGCTTTATAGCGCTGTAAACCCTGACGGAGCGTACAAAGTCGAGTGTCTCGCGCGGGAACAGAGGGTCGGGCGGTGGGCTCATGTGTCCAGAGCCTGTGCGGGAAGGCGACGGAAAGGGGACCTCGTAGGAATTGTGGGACGTATTCGACCGAGGTGTCGTGATAGGCACTTGGATGTGGGAATCAGGGCATTCAGATGGCCAATTAAACCGTTTTCGACGAAAGCTGGCAACAGTCCGAAGACCCTTAATCATGCAAGTCTACTCCTATGGTAGTGTCACGTACCTCTCATAATCCCAAACTAGGTCGTCTACTATTTGTTCATCAAAAGACAGCTGTTGTTCTCGAGCGACGTCTTCTAAATACTCCGTAAGTGCAGCTTTACATCCGATGAGAGAATGTAAATGCTTGCACACATGCATCTCGAGCTCGAAAGGGGACAGGGGGATGAACGTGGCAGGCCAAAGAATGAGACCAGGAGACTGGGCAGCATTGGAGTGGGATGGTTGAGGTGGGTTAGGCTTGATTCCAGGACGACCAGCAGCTTTGGTGCTAATCGTGTCGGGAATCATAGAAGAAGTGCTTTCTCCGCTGGAACGGTCGCCTTTCGCACGTTGTTTGTGATGATCCCACTCATGCGTCACCCATTTAGCGAAATCCTTGCCAGCTTTCTTGAAGCTAACGTGGGCCTCCGAGCTGCCGACAGAAGAATCGTCTGAGTCTTGGCTCAAAGGAGGCGCTAGGTACAAATTAAAGTCGTGAAGCCTGTATTGATTGTACCGGCCGAAAACCTTGTCGATGACGTTGTCGAGAAACTTGCTTGGCCGGGGATGCACGGAAAACTTGCGCAACAGCATGTCTTCAAAGAGCTTCTCCAGTGATTTGGAATTGTCTACGTTTCGACTCCATTCAGCAATCGGATCGTAGGCGGGTTGAATGGGAAAATCGTCCGTGTCCACGAGGGAGGAAAGACGGCTCTTCGTGCTCACGAAATCGTCATGGTCGTCAACGTCATCGCCGTCAGTGTCATCGCCATCTAACCGCCCGGTATCTCTGTCTTCTTTAATTCCAACGTCGTCATCATCTTCGAATGATGAGGATGATGGCCGCACCGCATGGGAATCGGCCGATGGCTGGGGTGGTCGTTTGGTGTATGGAAAGTGCATGTAGTCGTCGATCAGTTCAAGATAACCTCCTCGAGCCAGGACTCTCCTGACTTCCGACAGGACATATTCCCATCGTTCGCGGGGAATACAGAGAGAGAGGTTGGCCATTCTCACGAGATCAAACGTGTTCTTTGGGAATGGGAGCTTAAATTGGATGCTGATGTAGGTTCAGGGGGAATACGTTATCGAACAAGGGGAAGGACTCACAAATTGCCACGTTTCCATTGCAGGTTATTGGGCGATTCAACACCACCACGCAAGCGAGCGGGATCAACGAGGTCGAAACCAATGACCTGAGCCGATGGCCAAAATTCTGCTGCCTCAACTGCCCAGCCACCGGCTCCGCAACCAAGATCGAGGATGGTCTTTGGCGGAGCATGTGAAAAGTTATGGAAGGACGGCGAATGACTGTGTTTGAGACGGCGCAACAGTATTTCGGAGAACCTATCGCTAAAGGAGAGTTAGGGGGAAAAGAAGTCCGATTACGGGAGGGTACCATACTTGTCTAGAAGAATCCTGTTGTATGCGAGCATATACGGTGCATCATCACGAGAATAGGGATGGTGCTTCATTCCTCGTCGTATAGCGAAGCGATCTAGCTCCTCAAAGGCTTTGATGGAAGGATCCCGCGATTTGGGAGGCGAAGCTGGGAGCGGCGGTTGTATTTGAGGAAGCGGAACATCAACAGGGAGGGGTGGTGTGGTGTCGATCGCGAACGGCTCAAAGTCGGGTGGTGAAGGATTGGACTTTTTCTTCATCCTAAGTAAAGTCCTGATGACACCATCGCGTTTCGGAGAGGTCTGCGCGGCGTCCATAGCATTATTGACCGAAACAAAAGTCCCGCGCAAGTCTGTCATGGAAGGCCTTCGGATGAACGGGGAATCCTTGCCCATCAAGCTAAAGTAACCGGAATCAAAGCTGAGCAGAGAATATGGGCGACGACGAAAGTCGTCGCAGCACTGAGAAAGAGTGGGACCAGGACAGAGAAAGAGAGAGGAACGCGGAGTGGAATGGGAGCTGTCGGAGGGTGATTCGTCGTCCTCGTCGTCCTCGTCAGTTGGCTGGAGAACGGAAACGGGGGGTGAAAGGCTGGCTGTCATGCTGTGATATAGTGCTGTGGCGAGGTGCCAAAGCGAGGTGGAGGGCAGCCAAAGGCCTTTGTGGAGTGGAGAACAAAGGGGAGTGGGTGGAGGTGGAGGTGGGTGCTTTGTTGGAAGGGGAGGAAGAAAGCGTGGCGGCGGACGGGGCAGGCAGCGCTCTGTACTGCATCCTGATACTAATACATCGGAGGGGCCGGTGAGTTATCGATCTATCTCCGGTTGTCATTTCTGATCCCAAACATCAATCCACGTAAATCCAAGCCTACTCACGAACGATACGTACCATTGGCTGAGAACCACCCGCAAATGGAAAGAGACCACAAGCGACGCTTTCTCCTCGATTTCATCAAGCAACGTTCAACATTGGTGGCCGAGTGATAGAGGCGGTACGCTTGTCAGACCCGCACGTCGGATCGACCGGCGTACTACCCGGGTTTCGCCATTCGAGTCGCAGACGTGTTTCATGTCTGCCCGTTGATCGTCTCAGTATGCCACGACTTGGTCATCGGCGAAACTCTACCGCGGGGGTAGGGCTGCCTACACCCCAGCTCGACTCAGTTATGGTTAGTCTGTGACACGTGGATGTATGCGCTCGATGCGGAACAATACTTCATTCCTAGGTTCGACGACACGTATTCCATCTGCTTACAAGGTCGACATGAGACCGTTCGAACGCCACAGGAACTGCGACAACGCGGGCATACGACGTGCTCTGCTACACCACGTGCGTGTGGTCCCGGTGGAGGTACACTCTAGTCAGATATGACAACCGCTCAAGTTCAATCCTCGTCTTTGCGCGGCGGCGGACCACAAGGTTGAAGCATCCGCTAGACCTGGCGTGTCAGCGCCACGATCAGAAAACGTGACCAACCATACCTCTGTCATTTCAAACTTGACTCTTCCGATTGCCTCTCCGTCCGCAATGGCAAGATAAGACGTCAATGTGGGATGGCCGACGATGGTCGAGAGCATATCTCGGTGTTGGTGAGTTACCCAGTCACTGCAGGAATGCAAGTCAGCAAAGCCATGGCACCAAGCGAGCGACTCACAATTTGGTCACATCGGCGTGTCCTCAGAGACAACGTATGGTGTCAGGAACAGTGACTCAGCGGGAATGAATACTTACCCGTGCCCGTGTATCTAGCATGCACTGTTATGAAACGTCAGTATTAATGCCAACACGAGATACATCTCGAAACCCACAGTGTTCCAATTGCGTGTTTGCAGTATATCTTAGC
The DNA here is from genome assembly GCA_038094555.1 of Boletus aff. phaeocephalus. Classification (NCBI taxonomy): domain Eukaryota; kingdom Fungi; phylum Basidiomycota; class Agaricomycetes; order Boletales; family Boletaceae; genus Boletus; species Boletus aff. phaeocephalus. Next base: position 101,576 of record JBBPUH010000004.1, read on the forward strand.
TCGGACGACTACCTCAAAGCACTGATCAGCGAACGGGCAACGACAACAACATGACCCTCACCATGGTGGTGTTGAGCAAACCACAACTGACACCGCCACAAGCGAGTGGCATTGCCACGTAGCTTCGTCCCACGTCCTGCTTTCATGTCGATGGACACCAAAATCCGTTCCAAACTCGCTAAACTCGACACGTCGCTCGACGCACTCGAATCCCAACTCGAGCCCCTCTTTGCACAGTCCCTCCCCGAAACCCTCCTCGCCCTCGACACCATCCAACAGGCAAAACTCCACGTCATCATACCCTATGTCGTGTATGACCTCGTATTCGGTACGTGACCCGACATGCAATGACGGTGACGAGCAACGGGCACTGACGACCTTTATGTACGCGCACAGTCTATCTAAAAAGTCGCGGCATAGATCCCAAGACACACCGCGTCGTCACCGAACTCGTACGTGTCTTTCTCGAACGCCTGTCTCGTCGTGCCAACACACCTCAGGAACGCGTTCGTCAATACTTTGACAAGATCACACGCGCGGAAGAATCCGATCAAAAACGTAGGTCTTAAAAATGTGGCTCGCGCCGCGTCTGACGGCGCGCGACAGGCAGAGCGGGTGTAGACAAGGCAGCCGCAGAGCGATTTATCAAACATGCCATCGCGCAAGCCAAGAATATTCGGTTGGTCGACGAACCGGCGGATGGGCCCGTGGCGAGCTCTAGTGCCAGTCACGAACGTGTTCCGGTCAAGATCACAACCAAAATGAGAGCACGCGCGGAATACGAGAAGGAACTCAGGGAACTGGGGAGCGAGGGAGAAGAAGAACTTGAAGTGTTCGACGAAGAGGCGGACGCCGGGGACGAAGAGCCAATGGATGCTTCAGAGGGTCCGTCTGAAGAACCGAGGTACACGAGGCTGGACAAAGGCAAGGGTCGAGCATCAGAAGAGTCCAAGGGCGAAGAAGATTCTTCATCAAGGCGCAAAAGACTCCGTGTAGACCCTGGTGAGGCTCCACAATCTTGTGAATGATCATCAAATTCTGATGATATACTACAGAGCCCGAAAACGTGTCGACCTCCGAGTCCACGTCCAAGATGCCAATCAACGACAAGAAAACACCGCCTTCCGTGTTACAATCACCATCAGCTAACACGTCTTCGCGAGGTGACTCTGTCTCCACATCAGAAGATCGAGAGAGGAAAAGAGCCGCAAAGAAGGCAAAGCGCAAAGCGAAGAAGCCACGGAAATCTCAGTGACCCTAGTATGACACTTCGTTCTCCCCCACTTCATACATTGATTTCCACTAGATACACAGATGTAGATCTTCCTATCCTACTGGCTTGCAGTGTGTAAGTTTAGTACAGTCAGTAGACACTGAGAACAGGAATTTACTAAACTATACAGTTCAAGTTAAAAATACAAAAACGATCACATTACCAGACATCCATCGCGATCACTGTCTTCACCGGGCGAATTGTTCCCCAAAGACGTCAACCACCAACGTATCCTCCCGGGCAGTTTCGCTCCGTCTTCGGGCTCGCTCAACTGATCCGATGTACCCTGCGACTTCTTGTTCGCCTTCTTCCTACGTTCCCTCACGTGGCGCACTGCGTCAACGGTTTGCCAGCTGTAAAATGACTTGATCACCACCCGCTTCTCGTCACACTCGTCTTGCCCAACTTTAAGATCCTCCCCGTCCCTCCCGTCCAAATAACCAAGTTTTCTCGCCTCCCACGAGCGCCACCCCTTGCGGGGGCGAGAATTGCCCACCACATCCTTGACAGCGCGTTCTCCAACCGAGCGACAATCGACGGCGACCAACCCTGCGTCATCGAGACCTCGCTCGCAAACCTGTCGAACAAAGCCTTTGACCACCGACCCGGATATCGACGTGCCGTCAGCCTCGAGCACCCGTAACTTTGAACAGCCACGGATGAGCGCTTTAAAACTGTCGTCGCTCAAATTGGTCGCGCCTGACACTATCAGGTGCTCTAATGCATGACCGGGCTGTGATTTCATCGTCTCGGACGAGGTCGAGTCCTCTACGGCAGGTTGTGGAGTAAGTGCCTCGAGCACCGCATCCGTGATGTCGGAAGCGTCTTCTAGGTCGAGTTTCCGGATGAGCGGCGTGGTACCCAGGAGATGTATGAGGCCATCATCCAAAATCGTGTGCCCGATTCCTGCGAGTTCGAGTAGTTCCAAACGAGGAACTGAATAAGCAAAGTTCGCGCATGCAATGTCTGTGAGCATGACACAGTTGGAGAGCGAAAGATGCCTGAGGGCCGTCACCCGTCGCCTGTATCGACGGATATCCCATGGATCCCTCCCTGCTTGTCGAGACGTCAACGAGATGGTTTCTCCCGGGGCTTCTTCACCATCTACGCAAGCCACGAATGCTTCCACGGCGGAGTTGTGCAGGCTACGACAGTAGCTCAGATCAAGGACTTCGAGATGAGGTGCAGCTTTTCCCAACGTCGCCAGCGTGTCGTCGTCAATCATCCGAAGCCCACACAACCAGAGTTCCTTGAGCGCGAGGCGAGCGCCTCGTGCCATCACCGCCGCTCCAAACGCGCGAACACCATTCCCGTCAATGTTGGCGCATCGACTCATGTTCAGTGATGTGAGATGCGAGCAAAGCGCAAGCACATCAAAAGTGGCGTTGGTCACGGCCTGCAGGCCCTTCACATTCAAGCTGCGGAGGAGTGGAGATTGGATGAGAAGACTATGAAGCGACTGCGTCGTCAACACGGTGCAGCCTTGCAATGTGATCGTGGTCAGTTGCGTATATGTGAAGTCCATGATACGTGTGGAGCGTGCGCACAGGCCACCGGTCATACTAATCAACGCACTTGGGGAAAAGTACGTGTGCCCCGACAAGTCGATGTTCTTTATGAACGGACCTGAAAGTTCGACGAGCGAAGTAAGAAGGGTGGAAGGGAAGGCTTGCAGATCGACGGTTTGCCAGAGTTGGCCATCAAAGACCAAGGTACGCCATAGCTTCGAAACCTGGCTTCACGGTTGATTCACTGGATCGACAGCACAGGAATCAACTCTACCCACCCTGCTCAGCTTGACAAGTTCACGCATCGCACGGTTGCGTCCAACCCAACGATTTTTTGAGGAAGATGCTACTAGGACTGTCCAGTTTCCGCTTTGTTTCAATTGCTCGTGATCCTCTTCATGGACCAAGATCAAGGCAGAAAACACACGAAGCTGAAGTTCCCTTGGCAACATCTCGTCGAACAAATCTTGGGGATGGAGTGGAAGCGGGAGGAGTTTATCGAAATCCACCTGAGGGACGACATCAAATGTAGACTTGGGGAAAGGTGACGAGTAGGAGCGTCCCATTCCCCTCGAACCAAGAGCCCCATCCAGATAATGATTATCGGGATACCACACAACGGGTACGTCTGGTACGACGGGAGTTGTAGAATGCGTTTCTACTCCTGCCCGTGGCGAGGACGCGCGCGTGTTGTCCTTGGTTTGCCACGGGAAGAGGCAATTCCCTGGCTCGATGGCCATCGAATCATGATCATGTTGCAGAGGGTCGGCAAGTTCGTTTGGTCCTGCGACTGCGGCATCGCCCTTGTTTCGAGAGAGTAACCTGCGCGCGAGGTTGACTGAGGCCTTGGAAGACGCAGCGAGCTTGACTCTGATTTTAGACATGGATGGGGTAGTGGACTGGATGGAAAGGTTAGAGAGGGACTTGGTGCGGGAAGGGACTTTGGTGAGCGCGGGTGGCTCGTGTGCCTGAACGATGTTACTCTCTATCGAGCCCGAGGGCGATTGACTCAGGATAGAGGGACAGGTGGAGCGATACGAGGACGGGCCAGGTGTGGATGACGACCAGTCGTCGATACTGTAGCCCAAGCCAGGCGGCGAGAGCGAGAGAGGTGGTAGCGTGGGTGGGGGTTCCTTGGCTTTGCCTTTGTCGGGCAACGAGGCAGGAACGCCATCTTGACAAACGACATTAAACGGGGAAGAAGGGCCGGGTAGATTAGATAGTGTAGACTCGTGCAATGGAGGGTCGCACAATGGCGATGGCGATTCGGTGACAAACGAAAGGGATGAAGGAGAGACGGGTAGATCGGATGTGCGAGTAGGTGCGTCCAAGTCGGGGGTGTGCCGAGCAGGATCCGGATGGTCCGAGGGTGTATGGTGGGCCATGTGCACGGACGAGTGGGTAGAGGGTGTGCGTGCAGGCGATGGCGAGGTGGGAGATGGCATGGAGGGTTTTAATGAGTGGGAACGTCTCATGAGGTAAACCGAACCAAAGGAGGAACGCGATAAGCGTGATGCGCACTGGCTGAGCAGAGGAAACCACGGCTGAGCTCGTCGCTTGAGCACGCTGGAAAGAGACGGCTCAATCACTCAGGGGTCTCAATCACGAAGCACCTTAATCGAGCCATCGTCATGCCGACTTTTCTCCCTACTCTCTTGTTCGCTTCAAGACAAGATCATATTCGACTAGTACGTGAGTAGGTTGCAAAGCGAGCATCACGAACAGTCCCAAGACAAACCAACGGACAGCAACGTTGAATACATCGAAAACGAAACCGTTACCAATAAGAATACGATAGCGTGCACGTGTTACCGAACTAGGCACGAGCTGGAAAAAAACACTGCCCGTTCGACGACGGCGATGATATGAGCTACGGATCAGGAAAGGTAGGACGATCAAGTAGCAATGGCCCGGGGGTTCTCCTTTGCCTTCTTCCAGTTGGCGGTCGCAAGCTTGAATCTACCCGGAGATGTGATTCATCCGAATAAGTCACATATCTGCCTCGAGTTGCTCACCTCTCTTGATGAGACATGTCAGGGTCAGACTCCTTTAGTCGTGCCATTTCCGATTGCATGAATTTGTTAAAGGCACTAAGCTTCTTTCGTCCTCCGCCCCCAGACGACTCTGCGGACGGGTCGCATTACAACCAACACAGCGGTGATGAGTGCAAAAAGGACCAACTCGTCTTCTTTGCGGGCTTCTCAGAGGCCGTCTTTCCTTCTGTCGCGCGTGGAGGCATCGTTGTGTATGAGTGGAGGAGCAACTACCCGAATTTCGTAGAGCCGAGAAAAGTCGAACCCTAGAACGCACAGACCAGTAACAGGGGCGGTGCCGGAGCACGACGGCAAGCACACAAACAAGGAGCATCAGCAGGTTGACGAGTGCATAAAAGGACTGGCGTACACCTTTTTGGCTTTGACGATTGAAGGAGGACGAAGAATTAAACCAGGGTGTGGTCGTTCGTGCAAGGGTGGAAAGGTTCATGTTGGCTCGCGTTGACCGGACCTTATACGAGACTTGAGTTCAAAGTTTGACAGGGCTGTCTCGAGGACCCACCAAAAAGGACCCCAGACACTCCTCATACACCACCAACGTAATGCCTGCAACCGTTGCAATACGGGTCCATTAATGAGCACCTAGGCAACGTGGAAACACACGACTGTGAGTTTTTCACCTCGGGTTGGCTAGAGTAGTCATTCCATACATCTGGGCCAGCTTAAGGTCCTCATGTGCCACATTAGAGTGGATACATTGGCGCTGACTTGTGCCGGAAGAGTGCAGCTGCATCCCGGGATCCAGAGAGTCCGTCACACAGGCGCTCGTATCCTTGTTGACCAGGACTCGAGTTCGCGTCGCTCGTGGACATCCTGTAGATGAAACAGCGTAGAAGAGAACGAGGTGAATCAAGACACTACACTGCGATTCCAACATCTGATAGGACACGACACGTCGTATAACGTGGCCCTATATGAAGCACCGAGCATACGACCGCATCAGACGCTTCACTTTCCAAGCCCTCTTTTCCCTTCGTTGGCTATGCTCTCTATCAAGCTTGTGCCACTCACGATCCCAGTGGTGGCAATCAGGAATTTCCGACCTGCAATAGTCAATGCACATGTTCCTCAATTTCCTCAAAATGGGAGACGCGGACCGTACCCTTGTTTTGTCTACCCACCCATCTCAGAGCTGCAATTTCCGTGTACGTACAACCACCCAAGAAGAACACGACCGTGATAGTCGATTGCTCGTGAGGTCGAACTGGGCATCATATATGGTTATCCGCGTCAACAACTCAAAGTAATCACACTTACGAAGCCCAGAAAGGGTTGAGGTCTCAGGTCCTGTTCCACTAGGCACCTTTTGCACGATGTCAAAAGTTTTTCCTGGAATGGTAGATAGCACATCCTCGAAACCTTTCCAACCGACAATCGGGTGCGCAAAGAGTTTCTTGGAAGTCGACCCTTTCCCCTTTCCATCTCGGTCAGCTGCGTTGGCCTTCTCTGCAGGATTGCTGATAACGCCGCTCTTTTGCGCAACACATTGAACTAGTCGAATGCTGATCGGCGCATACCCGGAGTATACGTAGCTAATATCATTCTCGAGCTCTTCCAAAGCTTCCGGGTTATCATCGATCAGCAAACGCAGTGATTTGCGTAATGCGGTAAATGGCAGCTTGTTCACCGTAGCTGCCGACGGAGGAGATGGATTTTGCAGGAGAACAGAGAGCGGAGACGCGGACAAGGAAAGCAACAGAGGTAATAGATGATATCCGTAAGCCTTTAGTAAAGGCGTCCTTAGTAAAACCAGAAGGGAAGCAAACACCGATTCATACCTGTAGAAACTCTCTTTTCACACTCTCTAATAGGCGAGTCTTGATACCGCCGATGGTTATACTCGCAAGGCACAGAAGTCTAGCAACGGTGTGCATATCCGCCCCCTGAGCAATCATCTCCTCGATAGCGTTGATCTGCGCTGTAGTCTCATACGAGGCGACAAGATCTTCGCGGATCAGGAAGAACTCGGAATCAGTAATATATATCGCCTCGATACACAACACTTACTTTGTTCGATTTCCAAAGACTTGTGGAATAGCTCTGTTTGTGTCCGCGGAACCAACATCTCCCACAAAACAGTATCTAATATTGGACATCAAGGGTAATAGAGGTACAAAACATGCAATTACTCACGCAGCCTTAGTGCCTCATGTTCTGTTTGCAATGGATTCAGCTTACTGACGAAATCACGGAGTTGCGCCACTGTTCTAGCATCGAAGCGGGCCTGTGTAGTGCATAAGGGATCATCCACACTATAGGGAATATCACACTCACTTTGTAGCCCTCGTCAATCCGATGAGCGACACGATTGAGTCGTTTTCCAAGAGAGGAGAAATGCAGGTCTCGCAAATCTGCAAACAATGGATCCGTCGACCCTGAAAAGAGGTGTTTCTTTGTCTTCTCATTCGTGACTGGCGTTATGTTTGTGGATGACTGTGAGGTGCTTGGATTCTTGGGATCTGGAGCAGCCGGTTGCTTCAAGAGGCTCAGAGGAAGCTCGGCTTGGGCTAACAAGGATCAAGAAGGCCACCTAGCTACGAGCATGTGCTTACTCACAGTTCCTGATGCCGATTAATTCGTCAATGAGACCCTGGTATGTTAGCTGGGTCAGTAATGGGGTGACCATGTCAACATGCCGATCCAAGATGATCAAAGAGTCAAACAGAGGCGGAGGGTTCAGGACATCTGCAGGAGCGATCTGCTGCTCGGGAAGAGGTTTGGTTAACAGCGTACCAAGTTTCTGCCTTGGAAATCAGTCAGATGAACGTGAATCCAATTATCTATCCCCATACCGAAGCGTAGTCTCCTTTCCCAATAATGCGAGGAAACCGGCTGAATGTATGCTGTAGAGCATTCAGGGCTAATGCTGAATTGTATATGACGGTCTCATCACCATCCTGTATGAAGTAGAAAGATGAAATTTTGCATAATGCCGGACAAGATCATTCTCACCACCCAGAGTTCCTTGAATGCACTATCGTGTTCAAGTGAGATGACATCTTCCTCGACAGGTATAAACTGTAGATTGTATGATGAAATGGTCAAGTCACCAAGAACACCCTCCTCCTCTAGTATCCGAGAAACAAGGGTTGACGTCCGAGGGACGAGGAAGAGCGTATACCGATACTTGTGAGACTCCTTGGAAGACCGCTTGATTTGATCTGGCATTTCGATTGGTAGGGACAACATACAGAAGCTGACATCACTGACCCGCGATTATTTTCACGTATTTGATGAGAGGTCTGCAAAGATAAATAACGTTCGTCGTGGTCGAGGTCAAAGGGCCGGGTTCGAGCCAGAACATCTTGTCCACACCATGGTTCTACCGTTTGATTAGACCAGTTCGGTATGTCTTCAGATGAGAAGCACCTTCAAGAGTGCGACTTCCGTCACAAGCCCCAAAGGTCCGGCAAGGGTGGAGTCGAGCACAAGTGTCTTTGCGCCATTTACCTAGAATGCACCGGTAAGCATAAGTAAGGTTGAAGAGATGATGTGAGGAAACATGCTGAATTGAGTGCGTTCACCAAAGCCTTTTTTGCGGCGTCTTTCAGAATCTGAACGTCCAGGGTCTGTTCATCGTCGCGTTCAATGCCTGACGTAGACTGGAGATCTGTAGAGGACAAGGCTGAGGTCGCTGCCATAGGCGGGAGATGCTGGAGTGGCACAGCCACAAATTACAAGGTGGCTGCCACCACTCAAACGGTCGGTGTGCAGAGTTCGACATGTAAAGAAGTCTCACTCAAGTAACCATTTCAATCACAGCCGGTAGTCTTGACATCCGACGCTTCAGCTACGACCACGATGGAGACATCGGCCCCCGTTCCAGAGTTTGATGACAGACACCCTCTCCTTTCCCTCTTGTCTGCATGTTTCTGGGTCACTTGTGCGTGTTTTTTTTTTCAGTTGATGACAAGCTTGATGGGTGAACGACCTGTACAGTATGGCTGCTTTCATGGGTCAAATCTCTCATCACCTTTGCGACTATCTCAGTTCCTCGCATGATTTATTTCGTGCTCTCATATTCCATGACACTGACTGTCAGCACTTCCTTGATCGCGCATGGATGAGTACTAATATGTTGCTCTTCTTAGCTGAACTTCTGGTCTTTCGCGTTTCTCTTCGCTGCATCAGCAGTCGCGTTGAACTACTGGATCCGCTGGCGATATCTCAACACTTACTCACAGCTCAAAGAACCACCGCTGGTCAAGCCGGACGTCAATGCCCTCCATCCCGACGTGAACACGACAGAATCCCCTCCTGCATTCCATAATTACTTGGACGACTTCCTGCAAGCTGTGCGCGTCTTCGGTTTTCTTGAAAAGCCAGTCAGTACCTCCTTGCCTTCTTCGAGTTCATTCGTCAAGGCCGATGATAGGTTTTCCATGAGTTGGCAAGGCATTTACAGACCAGACGACTCATTGCAGGAGACAGCATCTCACTCGACCAAGACCGGAATTTCTATTGTGTCATTGACGGAACAGTTCAAGTATTCGCGCGAACTGGCCAGACCCCCCTGCAGAATGGTTCTTGGGATGATGAAGATATGAATGGATATCAATTGATCAACGAAGTCAGGAGTGGGGGCACGCTGTCCAGCCTTTTCAGCATCCTCAGCTTGTTCACAGATGAGATCAAGCTGAGTTGGCAGGAAGATGCCCAGCATATATCCTCTTCGAACCTTCCCATTCACTTGACTCTTCCGCAAAATCGTGCCGAAAGAATAAGCACTGACGTGTCGCATTTCGACCTCGCATCGGAGGAGTCCTCTCCCACCCCTCAGTCCCGCACTGGAGCAGCGTCAATCTCATCCTCGGGTTCAACAGCTCATCCGGTCAGTATGACTGAGACTGGGCGGTCGCGCACCTCCTCAGATGCTCCGTCGCTCCCGCAGTCGTATTCCATTCAGCACTCTCAGATTCGTCATGGCATTGTCGGACGAGCGACGGAAGATAGCACACTTGCGGTTATTCCAGCAGAAGCATTCCGAAGAGTCACCAAGAAGTTTCCGAAAGCGACAGGACACATTGTCCAAGGTAACTATCGCCTATCTACCAGAGCTCCCAAGATAACATTCTATGACAGTCATTTTGACTAGGTTCTCGCGCGTAACTTTCAATGCCGCTCACAAGTATCTGGGACTGACAACGGAAGTTCTCCGTGCAGAGAAGGCAATCAACGAAATTGCATGTCACCCGTTGCCAAATTCGTTTTACGAAGGTGGTGGATTACATTCTCTGCGCCAGCGCTTTGATGATGTCGCGGTCCAGGAATCTGACTCGGAGAGTGACTATTTCAGCCATGAACCTTCGCCGTCCATAATTTCTTCCGGTAAAGTCAATACCAATACCAGCGCGATCAGTTCAAGAGAAAGGCTCACGGAAAGTCCAATCGGTGTCATACCCACACGCACTTTCACCCTCCGAGCCCGCCAGCAAGTCCAGGCGGGGGACCTCTTCACTTCAACCGGCCAGGGAAATGACGCTCATAGTAAACCTCATGCTCGTGCTTTCAGCATTTTGAATACACCTCGTATCCCCACATTCCAGAATGTCTCATTTGCACGTCTCTTAGAGGACGACTTCGACCTTCGTGATGAGGTCATGTCTTGCATCGCAAAGTCTATTGGGTTATTGCAGCCTCCGATTAGCGGGGGAGAGTCTATCGAAGCCTCGCCCGCTTTCCCGCCATTTGACGCATCAAAGTCGCCGACGGGGACGTTCGTCTCTCCGTTTGGATCGCTCTCTCTTCTAGATGCTGGTGATGACAATGCATCTAGTGCAACAGGGGGTTCCTCGAACACCAATAGTTACATGAGTGGCTTAGACAATGATGTAGAGATCCTGTTCTTCTCTGCCGGCTCAACCTTGGTGAAGACAGGCGAACGCAACACAGGCCAGTGTTTCAAGCAAGAGCGTGACGGAAGACTGACAGCTGTGATAGGACTATACTATGTTATCGAGGGTTTCCTAGACATTCTTCTTCCAACAGAGGCGCAATGTTCCGCTCCAGCTGTATCACAGTCCAAGGCATGGGGTTCCGACACCGACTCGATATTTACACACGATCAAACAAGGTCAGATAACGGTAGGCGGGAGACCCGCAAACTCCTCTTCACTGTAAAGCCCGGAGGCATTGCAGGGTATCTCGGTATGTTGCCCATCCTGATGTGATTCACAACTAAAGTTCCTACCAGCTTCACTTTGCAGTACACCTTCCTATGTCGATATCCAGGCCAAGACAGATACATATGTTGGCTTTTTGCCTGCTAAAGCTTTGGAGCGTTTGTTAGAGAAACGACCTATCGTTCAGCTGACACTCGCGAAGAGGTTGATCTCACTGCTCTCTCCACTTGGTATGCGTCATCCTGGTTATGACAGACCAATCTTACCTTTTCCTAGTTCTGCAAATCGATGCCTCGTTGGATTGGATGCAAGTCAGCGCTGGACAGGTACTTTGGAGGCCACAAGACGTTAGCGACAGCTTTTACATCGTCATCAACGGACGATTGCGTTCCATAACCGAAGGTGAAAACGGGAAGGTGACAATTACTGGTGAATATGGTCAAGAAGACACAGTCGGAGAGCTTGACGTGATCACCAACTCGCCACGTCGCACGACGTTGCATGCCATTCGTGATTCGGAGCTGATCCGAATGCCGCAAACACTTTTCAATGCGATCTCCTCGCGGTAGGTCAACTATTCGTGTGCGTTGGGCTCTAGTCTGATTGGCATCCTTTCTAGAAACCCTCGCACTACCGCACAGTATGTTCGGGCTTGAGAATAATGTTGATGTGCTCATCGAATCCCTAGGCTTCTCCGTGCCATTGCATCCCGAGTACGCGATGAGGTGGATGCGTCCTCAAACGTCCATCGTCCAAACACGGCGATCGAACTCGGCCGAAATAACACAAACCTGAAGACCGTGGCTATTCTGCCTGTCTCTCGACACGTTCCCATTGACACCTTCGCTCGGAAGCTCAAGGCCGCATTGGAAGAGATGGGTGCCAAGACATCTTATCTCAACCAGGCCTCCGTTTCAGGACACCTCGGACGACATGCTTTTTCTAGAATGGGAAAGCTCAAGGCAGCCGCGTGGCTGGCTGACCAAGAGCAGAGATATCGGATTGTTCTCTACGTTGCCGATTCGCCGGTCAACAGCCCATGGACGCAAACTTGCATCCGACAAGTAAGGACCATTCACGAGTGTAAAACACGTGGCTCATGCTTTTAGGCGGATTTCGTTATGGTTGTTGGTATGGGAGACGACCCGAGTATTGGGGAATATGAACGCTTGCTTCTCTCCATGAAAACCACTGCTCGGAAGGAGCTTGTGCTACTCCACCCGGAAAAATCGGTTGCCCCTGGCTCGACAAGAGAGTGGCTCAAGGTTAGCGCATATTAATCCAGCACCTACGAGATGAAACCCTTACGTGACGTACTAGAACCGACCGTGGGTCCATCAACATACCCATGTTGAGTTACCGGCAAGTATTGCTTTACCACACATTGCTGAACATTAACGAGTCATGTAACCAGGGTCTTATCTTACCCTTGGCGAAGACATCGCCACCACAAGACCCACAAGCCGTCGTTGCATTCAAGAATCTAAAGGATAAGGTGCAGAGTGGCATTCAGAGGTACAGAGGAGTCCGAGCACATGCTCGTCCTCAGCGTCATCCCCTGGTCAATGATTTCTCGCGGCTGGCGAGGAGGCTTTGTGGTAAATCGATCGGAGTTGTACTTGGGGGTGGTGGCGCGCGAGGGTTATCGCACATCGTAAGTAATCGTTTGTGATCCATGGGAATATCTGTCTTTGACGTCTTCGTACCTCAGGGTGTCATTAGGGCATTGGAAGAACGAGGCATACCAATCGACTACATTGCTGGAACAAGTATAGGTTCATTCATCGCTGGTTTATATGCACGCGACTGTGACATAATCCTGAGCGCAAGTCGGGCAAAACAGTTTAGCAGTCGAATGAGCAATATCTGGAGGATGTTATCTGATGTCACGTATCCACTTGTGGCTTATACGACGGTAGGTTTTGTCGTACCTGAAACACAAATTTTCAATAACTTTTTGGCAGGGACATGAATTTAATCGCACGATCTACAAGGTAAGTTGTCGCGTTATTCCATGTAGCCCATACTGAGCTAGTCAGGCATTTTACGATCTTCATATTGAAGACATGTGGCTTCCATATTATTGTAATACGACCAACATTAACACGTCGCGTATGGAGATACACGAGACTGGTTATGCCTGGAGATTCATCCGTACGTGGCGCTGCCCCCCTATGTTCTGCTTCTCGTGTCACTGTTCTCTTAGGTGCATCCATGACCCTGGTCGGCTTACTCCCCCCCTTGTGTGATAATGGTAGCATGCTTGTTGACGGTGGCTATCGTGAGTTTCCCTATCATGCTCCCCACGTACGGTTGACCCGAGCTGTCGTGACCAGTTGACAACTTGCCCGTAAGCGATAGGAATAGCTATCCTGAGGTACCGAGCGAACCTGAACTTCTATCAGGTATCGACCATGTTTTCCATGGGCGCAAGCGCTGTCTTCGCGGTAGACGTTGGTTCCGTAAGCCACCCTCGTACGTTCAATCGACCGCGCGTCCCCCTGATCCAAGTACAGATCGACGACAACTCGCCGCGCAACTTTGGTGATTCCCTGTCGGGTTGGTGGCTCGTCCTGAACAGATGGAATCCGTTTTCAAACGCGCGCAACATACCGGCGATACCCGAGATCCAGAGTCGACTCGCATAGTGCGTGTGTGTGTGACGGTGTGGTCGTGGTGGTCCTCACGTTTTCTCTCCTCTGCTCAGCGTGTCGAGCGTTCGCACGCTCGAAGAAGCCAAGGTTGCCCGTGGATGCTTGTATATGAAGATGCCGGTTGAAGAGGTGAGCGAGCGAGCGCACTTGTCAAGCGGACGAGATGACGAGGCGTGATACAGTACGGCACGCTTCAGTTTGGCAAGTTTGACGAGATCGAGAAGAAGGGGTACCGTGCGGCAATTGAGCTGCTGAACAGCTGGGAAGACGAAGGAAAGTTGCCTAGCTTGACCATTGACGGTCCGAACGCAGACAAGAGCAAAGCCGCGAGAAAGGGGAGGAGCGCGAGGCGCAATTCGGTGTAAATTACTTGTTATTACATTCTGATCAAGAGGTGGGTTTACTTTGACTTCAAGACGATTTATCAACGCGGAAAGGGAAAATACTAGATGACACATGCTGGGTGGAGTTGTATCGACGCTATCTGTGATGCAAGGTTTGCAAACGTGCGGAATAATATATGCAGCAGCAAAATCATGGGAGAGGCACAAGCACAATCGCTTTCGGTGGCGAAACAATGGGAAATAAATAGATTAATCAATAATGACGGATATGCTGTAGGGTGAACACAGACACATTGTTGTGCGGGACGAACGTGGGATGGAAAGGCACAATTGATGGCAACGGATGGTAATACACGATCAGAGTACGGAGCTCATCGGGGACTGTATTTAGCGTGTCAGCGGAGAGTCGATCACATGAACGCGATTACCCACCTACATGCCTAGTGAACAACATGCTGATGAAAACTCAACAATAAGAGCGCATCCTCGATTTTTACACCAGAATATGTGACGCCTTTTGTTTCCGAGTCATAGTCGCTGGGACCGCCGGGAGCCATTCCAGCGACTTTTCTAAATTCTTGGAGAGCGGATGGCTCGACGAAGCTAACGTCCATGGGCTCCGCCCCGTCGTGGACTGGAAGATGCGACCTCGGCCGTTTATTTGGAGGTGGCGATGACGATATGTCTGTAAAGGGGGTCACAGCCTCCTGGTATTCCTCTTCGCTCCGCTCGTCCATATCCTGATCCATGATATCCTCGTAGACGAGGTCCATGGCATCGTCGTCATCGTATGCGGAAGAGCCAGATGAGACATCGTGTTCGTGGGGATTGGCACCTTTAGTGGAAATTCCTGAACGCTTTCCACGCTTGCGAGCATTCTGGCGAATATTGCGGAACCAGTTTGTCACCTTGCCGATATCCCTAGATAAAAATAGTCCATGACTCATTCTGACACGGATAATGGAACATAGACCCACATGCCAATCTCCAGTGCCAGCGCACTTCTCTCTTCTATGGAAGGCGTCAACGTCCGATGAAGCAACTTCTTCAATGCATCAAGCTGATATGGCTCTGGACGTGACCGCCGAGGACGTGCAAGGCCATCCTCGGCCCGAGCACCCTCACTACTGTGATCGTAGTGTCTACCTTCATCCATGTGAAGGTCTCTCGGACCCCTGGCGTAGGGTATGATGCTTCTCCGCATTCGCGGTGAAGCCGTTCGAGAATTAAATGAGGGAGGCAATGACATTCTACTCCGAGGAGTTGGAGCATCCCGGTAGTCGCTCACTCTGGCCGAGGGATGTTTCAACGACGCGGGACGAGACTCGTGTTCACGGGTCACCAACGAAGGATGATGAGATCGGGGAGGAAGAGGGGGATGAGGGGTGTGTGACGACGATAACGGGCCCTCGCCATTGCCTGACGGTTGTCGCCGCGCTGAGTGGGCAGAAACGTCTGGGGTAGAAGTGGATTCTTCTCTATGCTTCTTTGCTTGGCTGCGCTGATTCTGAAACCAATTGGTCACGCTTTGCAGTCGCCTGAAAAGTGTGTCAGGCACGGAAACAAGCTTTGTGTGCAGGGTGACATACATGCCAATCTTGTCCGCGAGTTCCTGTCTCTGCTCGCGGGTGGGATGGTCGTTGAGGGCGTAGGCCCTGCGCAGTTCTTCGGCCTGTTCTGGGGATGTTCGCGTTCTCGCTACCTCGTTGCGGCCCCTTCGAGACGGAACACCATCATTCTCGGATACGAAACGGCTATCCGCATCTGGAAGCATGTGGTCCAAGTCTGTATTATGTAATTGAGGCACAGCCCCAGTGTCGGAATGATGCCCACGATGGTGGGATAATATGAATCGATCCTGTCCAAAATACTCGGAAGGACCAGCGAAAAAGGAGCTTTCGAGCGCAGCCTCTTGATTGTTGTGTTGGCTGCGACTGGTGCTGGCGAGGGGGTCTGCGAGGATGTCATCGTTGAGATGCAAATCCTTTTGCCTGGATCTGCGGGTGGACGGGGCATGGGGGCGAGAGCGTGACGACTGTGGCGGGAGCTGTGGCGCGGTGACGGGAGGGGTGGAATTAAGCAGGTTGGCTATTGACGGGAGATTGGATGGGAGTGGTTGCTTGGACGATTTTTCCGGCACAGGATCACTCGCAGCGGGAGTTGAATGGTCGGCAGGCGCAGTCTTGTTCCGCTTCTTGGTGGACGCTCGCTTGTTCTGAAACCAAGCGTTGACAGTCTTGGTTTCCCTGGAACATCGGCCAGGGTGAATGACGACAAGACATGGCCATGGATTGATAAGACGGCCGATATAGCCAAAAGAGGGAACTCACATTCCAAGGTTCTCAGCGAGCTCTGTGCGCTCCTCTAAACTGGGGTGCTCATTTCTGTCGAAGAGTTCGTTGAGGGCGGCCAGCTGGGTCTGACTGTGACGGTGACGTGGTTTCTTGGACGAGGCCTTGTCTGCATTGTCGTGGCCGTTGTGCCTGTCTGACCTCCTGGAGGACGGCTTTTCGTCGGGAAATGGTCTGTCGTCGCCGCCGTCGTAGGCGGTGGAGTAGGGGGCAGGAGAAGGGGCAGACCTGTGATGGGACGTGGATTTTTTCGGAGAGCTGTGCGGGGAAGAGTGTTGCAAGAGTCTATCCATGGGTGGTTTGAGGAAAAGAGGAAATTCAAGCTTGCGACATGACAAAGGCTCTGTATATCGAGCTCTGGCAATATTCCATATCGGCACCTTTTTTAAACAACTCTGTCCTAATAGCAATATTCACACGCCCACTGATCTCGCGAAACAGGAAACCGACCGGTATCGCTCGTTCTCACTCTCCTGCCCCTTCTCTACCACGCAGTCCCCTCCCAGCTGGCCTGAGCGTTTGGATTCGAGCTCGGTATATTTTTTTTTCACGAGCCCAAACGAGTTGCACGTGGAATTGCAGTGATTACATCATCGCACTATCTGATCATACCTCGACGTGCAAAGCTGGCAGGACCGAGAACGGGAGATCTCCCCACTCTTCATGCATCACCGGTCACCGCCATGCATCTCCCTGCGCATGCTCCCTCTCATATCCGTGTCTTGTTCTCCAAAAAACTCGTGCTTCGGCTCTTCTTGTGTCTCATTTGATTGCCTCACCACCGATCCAGCAGGCACTTGCATCCCGAATTCGGTGATGGCGGCTGTAGAACGGATCGCTCAGTAGCGGCCGCCCACAGCAATGAATGGAACGATCCCATGGCACAGCTGCACCCCAATCGTCACCAATGCCACCGCATCCCTTGAACCCTCAGGGTTGCCAATTAAATAACAATCAATGTGCTAATCCAAATCTAATCTGCCAGTCACCCTCCTTGCACCAGATCGCAACGGTCGAGTACGATGTGAGATGTACATATAACGTAACGTACGATTACAAGCTGGTTTCCAATCAAGCAACACATGGAGGCCTTGACGACCCCATACTACTACATATAAATCAGGGTCTGTGTAATCATCCGTGGCGGTGGGAGTATACGGGGGTATTTATAGTGGCGATGAGAAACACATCCCCATACGGCAACCTCGTGGGCCTGCAGTCGTCTTTATCAGTACGTGTGAAGTGTATCCAGACAGCGTCGGGTCACAGCTAGGAAACAGCAGCAGCTGATCTCCCTTGGACTTCTTCCGCGTCTATATTCTTGATCCATGCTCCAATTGCACCTCTGCACCAACGTGAACGTCGACGTGGAACAAGACAAGCAGGGGACGTACAGGAAGCCTTCGTGTCTCAAAAAGAGAGCGCGCTTCGTACCCTTGCTCCAAAACCGTATCGCATACGAGAGGGTAGTAATGGTAGTCGCATGTCCTACAACGTGATGAGTCATGCGACGACTACACGAATACCATCACTCACCGCGAATGAAACAACCCCCAAAGTAGATCCTATCCAACCCATACTTTTCGGCGTTCATGTATCTAGATATGGTCTTGTCAGGTGATCTCGAACAGATTCTAGGAACACTCGCCACGTACGCAATTTGTCCAATGTTGTTCGACACTGCATAGAGCAGGCTCCTGCTGATGTCTTCCGCCTTGAACGTCCCGCGTTCCCCCCCTTCTTTACCCTCGCCGGTATGCTTGAAGACTTTACCAAAGGAACTCGCGATGGTGGTCGACTTAAGGCCGAGCTTCGTGTAATCCGTGCCGTAGATATCGCCAACGAGCATATCCACCATGGCATTATCGCCTTTTTCAGACAAGGCCAACATCTCTGCCAAGCAAATGAGGGTCGGCTGGCAAACGGACCGGTGAACCTTTCACGCACCATCAAAGGTTCGGGCAGGCGTAAGCAGGCTTAGCAAACCCCACAGGGTACCGCCACCCAAGCTCGTACCGCTCACACGCTCAAACGTGCCATCCGCATCAACCTTGATGATAGATACCCCAGAGCCGATATTGACGAGTAAACAAGGAAGGTGCGCCGAAGGCTCTTCTCCGGTCTCAAACGTGACCGTATACCTGGGCGGATTGGGTGACGGACGCTCAAGCACAGGTTGATCGGCCGATGTTGAGGCACAGGTCGCTACATCATCCTTTCTACCCCAAGTGCCTTTTGCGGTAACTGGATGAGAGAACTCCGAGATGAGTTCGTCCGAGAAGTAGTAAACCTCCTCCGGGATCATGGCCATGAATTTCATGCCTTCAATCAGGCACTCCATCTCGTCCTCCGGTCGGACCTCGACAGAGAGTTCCCTCTCGAACAGTTCCCCGAATTTGTGCGCGCCGCCTCCGGTAGCCATGATTTTGACACCTCGGCGCATCTCCTCGATGGAGACATCGTTGGCGATTGCGGAACGGCTTATGAGCTCGGAAATGAACGTAATGAGACTTGATATATTGGAAGTCTCGAAACGCTCGAAATTGATGGAGCCTCCGGGGATGTGGTGTACCCGCGTTGTGCGCTTGAGGATCGTGGAGTGCAGCAGGTCGGTATCGAGGGTGTCGTTGTGGCCACTGGCGTGCGATTCGAGCACGAGAGGAGTGAGAGCGCCATTACGTGTGTGCGATGAACTAGGCGGGATGTGTGGTGACCGTGAGGGGACAGAGTGTGACGGTGGCGAGCCTGCACTCGAGGAGCGGGGGCTGCTTGGTTCCGAGGAACTGCCTCGAGTCGCGGCAATGGACGGCGAAGGTGGCTCTTCGGGCGAACGAGTGAAGTAGACTACCTTGGCGAGGGAGCCCCCAATCTAAAAACAACACCAATGAAGTGGTAGCGCGACAAAGAAATGATGTTGCGCACGTCGACAGCGATATGAGAGACCGGTTCGATGTAGTTTGGGAGATATATGCCTCTGCTGTCCCGCGTCTGCGATAAAGCGCTTGTTAGGGAGCTAGAGCGGAGCCTCTCAAACAGCACGTACTTCGGGGGACTCCTCTGCCAGAATGACGGCACCCCGAGTATTAACGCGGATGACCTTCGGGGTGGGCAACGGCGGGACTGGCATGGTCGACGATGGTGATACCACTGTCGTCCTGTGCTTGGGGTTTGCGCGATGTGGCTTTTGAGGCCTTTGAGGATTTATCACCGCCACGGCTAAATACCGGCAAGCTCAACGGTCAACGTTGAGAACGTTCTCGTCAATGAAAGAGTTCGGGCACGGATAGTCTCTGGACAACGTTCCGTTTAAATGAGACCCATCGCTATAAGGGCTGTCTTGGCCCGGGCCTGTGTCGGCCTTATTCATGGCCACTCGCCGAAAAAGTCTCGAGCATAGTCATACGACAACTCGTTCACTAACGTTTTGCCGGGGCAGGGTTTCGCGCGACCATGGGAAGACATGGCCCATCTCCGGCATCAATCTACCCAACAGCCTCCATATCCGAGCTCTACTCTATCACATATCAGCGCATCACCCGCTGATCGCTGAGACAACCAGGGCGCATGCGTTCTCGTGTTCCGCACGTACACCAAGCTCCAGTGTAACGCCTTGTCCTTTCGAGAATGTCATACGACATCTCACAAGTACCTTTCCACCTCCCCCTGTGACCAGCCCTGACAGCTGGAGCGTGTGGACTGATGCGGAACTCGGCGTCTCCGTACCTCCCAGCGGTTCCATGTTGAGAATCTCAATGATAGAGTCGCAAGCAGCTGTGAGAAGTCGAGTTTCAGTTTAACCGTGTGAATACGCGTATACCATGATTAGGATCGTCAATAGTCGTTTAAGGCGCATCGGAGAACACGATTCGGCGCACCTTTAATACTTTCCATGGCAGTAAGGGAAAATGTTTCGGTGGCGGTTGCACCCGAGCGTAGTCGATCCCACTCCGACGAGAACGAGGAATAACTTGGTATTATGTAGTCCCCGCCAACTGTGAGTTCCACTTCCTCCAATTGGTACTCGTCTTCGTATCCCTCTGCTTCTGGTTCCCCCGTTGAAGGGTCAAGTTCCTTACTGATGAACTTGAGAACACATTGGAACGATCCTGTGACGTATTCTTCTGGCGAATCCCGCGTAAAGGAGACATATACAATGCTCGGTGACGTTGATACCGCGAGCATCGGAACCGGGAGGATAAAGTCTTCTGTCAGCCCGGACTCCAGCTGGGGTTGCATGACGACAGATACTTGCTCCAGCACGGTGTCCGGAAGGGTGTTCGAGACATTAAACTACTCCGTCATCAGCATCACCTCGGGTACTATGTCTTAGCCCGTACCTGAAACACGATATGCTCTTTAAATATATGCTTCACACAGGTTACCTGGTATTCTGTCTCTGCCTCAGTCAGCTGTGCCGGTTTTGCACTGCTGTTAAGAATTGGACCGTAATCCGCCAGTTCAGCAACTTCGGCTAGTTGCTGTGCATACGTGGACTGTGTCTCCGCCGCCGTCGGAGGTGGCGGTGACGCATTGGTCCTTGTAGGCACAGCTATCGTGTCCAAGGTGCTTGGACCTTGAAACATCCCGTGAGGTCGTCTCCTAGCGCACAGTATAATAAATCTCTTACGGCTTGCTTCCGCTGCCAACTGCGCACGGCTGATTTTCGGTATGGTTGATGGATCAAATGGCTGAGCGGCAGCGGCGGGATCATTGACATATGCAACGAGTTTCGACTCCAGTGCGGCAAGAGAAAATACTGAGTCTGTGCAAGGTGATCGTGATGTTATAAAAAGGGCGTTGAAAAATACCTTCTTTCACGTATGCGTCTGCAAGTGGTTTCTCCTTGAAGACCCTCACATACATGGCCGCACGGTCGCGAACCTCGTCGTCGACATCGTCTAAACATCTTACAGGAATCGTGAGCCAAACTCAAACAAGGAATACGCAAACCAACCTGCTAAGTAAAACACCGACACTGCGACGCAGACCAGCATCGATGGAGTTAACACCGAATTTGGCAAGACTTGACACGGCAGCAGCACGGACAGTTGCGTTCTCCAGCACCACACGGTTGTAAATATACCGGATGTACTTTGTAGGTTGAGGGGCCTTTGGTCCTTCGACGCCAAGAAGATGAAGGATACGGACGGAAAGCTTCGTGAATTCACAATCCTCGATGAACTCACACAAGTGTGATAGTGCTTGCTCCTTGCAGTCCGAAATGTACTTGATCATGTCAAACATGGCTTCCACAACCGCTCGTTTGAATTCATATCCGCCCTCGTCGCGTAAAACACCCGACAAAAAGGCGAGCATTGATACATGCTTGGATGGAAATTTGAGGCAGAGGGAACGGATGGCATCGACAACGATGACTTTGAATTCGTCGCTGATTTCTGACATGAAACCTGTGATCTGCTTCATAAGGCGATCCACCGAAGCTTCGTTGCCAGTCTGGAAAAACATTAGTACTAATGCGCCGATGGACAAGCATAAACAAACCTTGAGCAGAGTTGTGATAGCATATGTGGCAACACTCCTATTTGAGTCGGCGATAAGGTTTTCGAGGTCCACATTACAGGCAGCTACGCTTGCTGAGTGGGTCAAGGCAAGCGCAGCAAGGGTACGCGTTGCGGCGAACTTCAAGACTGGTTTAGGAGATGAAAGGAATAACTGTAGGACTATGTGACACGTTGAAAGACGACATGTTTTTCAATGAGGAGAAAGCCTGACCTGCGATAGGCTTGGTCAATTGCGAAGCAGTTACGTGCTTCATCTCACAGATGGCACGGGCGGCTTCAAAGTTCACCATGTCGCTCTTATGTCGTAGCCAGCCATCAAGCAGATCGAGAATCTGTTTTTGCATGCTCGAGTAGAGGTGAGACGACCCTGACTCTTGTTTCACCGTGACTAACCACGTACTTCGGATCTTCCTCCATAACCTTGGCAGCATATCTAATGAGCATACAGAGAGCCATCGAGTTCTTCAACGTTGTGCCAGCACCAGATTTACCGCCACCGAGCTGCTGGATCATTTTGGTGACTGCCATCCTGTCTTGCTGGCGAATGAGGTAGAGTAAACCAAGAGCATGATACTGCGTGATGTAACTGGTCGACGGTATAGGTTGATATCCACTGTTTGATGAGCTCGAAGATCCAAAATTTAAGTAACCCCCCGAAGAGCCAGCGAATAAGGAAGGGGACGACTTCGCATTGACCGCTTCCTGAGCCTCATTGACCCATCGTTTCACAATGTCTTTCGCCTGAGGGAAGAGATGATAAGATGAGACCAATGCAGCGGATGATATAGAGGGTGTCCGATCAACGATAGCAGCCTTGATAAAACGCTCAACACCTTGAGCCATGGAAGGCTGGGGAGCATGAGTCAACTAGGATGTCATCAAGGTACTTGCACCTCACGTCGATGATTCGGCATAATGCACGAATGGCATTCGGCCTGTAAATGACCTCGGAGTTTGGCTGCATGTCTTTCATAATACTGCCTGTTACCATAATCACGCCTTCCGCTGCGGGAGCCAGTTCCTTGATCGCGAGGTATACCATTTGTCTCAACGCACTCTGTAACGTGTACATGGTTATATATCACAATTGGACGTGGATGGTTCGGCTTACATCCTTATGTTGAAACAATTTCGTAGTGCCAAAGAACAATGTCGTGGCCTCTTGCGAGCTAAAATTCTCGCCAATGTACAAGAGGTAAACAATCCTCGTGAGCAGAGCTCTACACTTGCGCGGGCTGATGGGTGAATCATTGAAGACGCGGGCCTCTTGGATGATTGTGGTTTTGTTGTTGTAGTAGGAGCTGACGCCGGTCTCCTCTTCTTTTTTGGACACGTAGGCCATGGCAAATGATAGTGAACCCGAGGTTGCGCTCAGCGTGCTTCACGACGTGGTCGAGTGGGTCTTGTGTTGATGTATGTTTGGCGAACATAAGGCACTTTTAGTAAGTACTATGTATTGTGTGGCTTTACCAGAGACTCAAACCTCCGCATCGTAGTCCAACCATGTATTTAGTGTCTTCGGACTGGCCCAGTCACTGGTAATTATAGACGACAACAGCGCTCGTAATGATTTAATGTTCTTATATAGGCGTGATCGTCGAGTTTGCACACAGTGGATTTTATTCGAGACACAGGTCCGATGGTCAGCACTAGCAGTCGCCTGGGTTTGTGTTTGGTCGTCTCAAACGGTCACGTACCTTGGACCCTAGCTTATCCGTCTAGCGGCATAGACACTTCATGCGTGGTACTAAATTTTGATCCATGCTAAATGGTACTACTTGCAGCTCTCTCGTATTCTCTATCTCGTGCGTACGTACCTCTGTCCTCAATACCGTGCATTGACGTTCTGGCGTATCATGGGTCGCCAGAGGACCAATGTCCCAGGTCAGCGCTAGGTCATTTGATTTTTTAGTGTCACGAGAGGAGAGCCCTTATAACAATGTTACCTGCAGGAATCGCAACCATTGGATGTGGGTGGGAGGTCCACGGGCTCGTTCACCATAATCCATCCGATCACTCAATGGACAAGTTCAAAAAGTCGGTGGCCCCACGAATACTTAACCGATAATCTCGTTTGTTTTGTTTTATGGTTCCGAATCAGACAGGCGGCGACAGGACAGCCGATACCTAATCAGGTGGCCTTACGGTGGATTTTGACACGATTTGGTATGTACGCCCGTCCTCTCCCCGATGAGGTGTCACTCTTAAATCATTTCGTCATTCCTGATACAGTCAGGTTCAACCTCTTGAGTGCCTTTGTCAGTTGTGGACAAAGGCCCAGTTAACCGAGGTAATGTATCCGATTATCAGGTAGGTTCTGTGGCGTAGCGAGGAAGGAATGGCGGATTCAGGGAGTATGACCTTGGGATGGACGGCAGAACTAGGATGGGCTTCTGTCGGCGCCGCCATCGCTCGTCCGCGAGTCGCGCAACGAAGATCCCATTTTTACCACCTCGTCGAATCTGTCCGCCCGCCCATTCCCTCTCGTACAGCGGTAGACCAGGAAACGACCTCGGCTTTGCAGACTAACTCAT
This sequence comes from Boletus aff. phaeocephalus, assembly GCA_038094555.1. NCBI lineage: Eukaryota > Fungi > Basidiomycota > Agaricomycetes > Boletales > Boletaceae > Boletus > Boletus aff. phaeocephalus. Next base: position 125,938 of record JBBPUH010000004.1, read on the forward strand.
ATGTGCTCTTCCGTAAACTAGTGCTCTGATTTCCCGTGTGTGTCAACGGACAAGATTAAGTGGTCACCGACGCCAGAAAAATGTACGTTCTCCTTAATCGCCCCCGCTGCCCTCCGCTTATCGCCCTACTAGTGGCCTTGGCCGAGCATTTGTGCCGTACATTACATATGTGCACGAATCTTCCTCAGCAGATTCCCGCGACGTCGCACGAGGTGCCTGGAGCACCAACTCAAAGAAGGACCTAAAATGGCGAAAATCTGTGGACAAGGAATAATTATTTGGTAACTTGAATCCCAGGCGCCCGCCGTTCTGGTCCCGTTGGCCATAATGGACATGCCTTCGCTGTTGGTCAGCCCTCCGATGCCAGCTAGTCGTTGAGGTCGTCGGTACGATGAGCCAATTACCATATACATTCTTAGCACTATCACCTCTACTCAAGCTTGTATCGGACACAGGAATGGCATTGAACATTGGGAGTGTGGGTATTTGTGGGTGCCGACGATTTTTATGGACGAGCTGGATGTAAATATGAGATGTGCATACTAAGATCGTACAAGATGCTCAGAGTAGAGTACACTGGATGCAATGCTGAGGAATCCAAGTGGGGAGGATGCAAGCGAGAGGAAAGTTATTCTGCCGCATCACATGTGTGAATGAGAATCGTCAGTGCCTCTTGCGGGCATATACATTTTCTATCAAGACATAGACCGGAGTTATCGCCTCGTCGAGTTCTTTGCAAGCATTGTGTGTCATGGTCTCCACAAACTCTTCTGCAAGGCCATGACCAAGTAGGAGTGGTCGCGAAGATCTAAAGAAGGCCTGTAAAGAAAAAAAAGCGTAAGTGCTTCCACAGCAGATGTTCAGAGATGTTCACCCACCTGGATATCGTCCCTCATGGTCGTTCCAACATCGTTCCAGAATCTTGATACTGGGTCGTTTCCAGTGAGCCAAGGAGAACATGGTATCCAAAATGGCCGATACACGACGTCTTCGAATGCTGGGTGGGCAGATACCCATTCGTACATGTGAGTGGATGCTTCTGCATCACCTCCCCTTTCTTTGACTGCTCGGTTTACATAGGACATGAAAAGCGGTGTCCACGGCGGATGGAAGGATCCTGCAGGGGGTAGGAGTGGCCGTTTGTCAAACCCTGTGAAACTGAACGGAAATTCGGTCAGATCTATAAGACCGCCTGGTCGGAGCACATGGCTTATGTGGTTGATCAAGCCATGGTAATCGCGGATCTGATGATATATATGCGTACAGTTCTATGAGAAAAGGCGAGGGAGAACGACTTACGCCCGACGAAATGAGCTGGCAATGTACGACGTTGAAGTCGCCATAAAAATGTTCTAGACCCAGGTTGATATCATCAACCTCGCTCCTATATAAGGGAAAGTCTCCAGCAAACAAGGGGGAGGATGAGTGTATTCTCACCTGCAATTTGCGGGCATGGACCTAGAAAGGGTCAGAAAGGCTATACATGTTGGTGAAGTAAAAGCTTACAATGACTGCATGGGAACGAGATCAACGGCTACCGCACTGCAATGAGGGAACTCTCTCGCGACGTCCATTATCCTGTGGGTGACCGTACATACGAGGACTTATTAACAGGGAATTTTGGCTTACCAGCTACCGCTTCCACAACCGAGATCAAGGATGGCCTTGACCTCGAAGCCGTCATCCGCCATAATTTGTGGTAAAGGGGGCGGGTACTTTCCCATTACTTTGCAGAACATCACATGCTGCTTGTCTGTTACATGCATGAGGAAACGGGTGTGAAAAGGGGGTATTTGAACGGACCAAGGCGGTCTAGTTCCTCCTCATCCGCTGGAAGGCGGTAGACGTCAGAGTAATTGTTGAGGCCCCTACCGTATTCTTGACGGTAAGCCTGTGCGCGCAACGAGCTCGTGAATGAGAAGACTGAGGGTGCAGGTGATGCGGAACGCATCGACTCGTCAAGGGATGTCTTGGTGCTAGCGACGCTGGCGTCGAGCGACATTTCGGTGTAGCGATCCGACTCGGTATCGCTATCTGAGTCGTCGGAGAGGATATTGGGACGGGAATAGGAATGGGCAGGCATCGTGGCAGTCAGCATGAGGAATGAGAATGAGGAACATGGAATGGAATGTGTATATAAATGAGATTTGAGGTTTGAGGAGACCTCGGCGGATATGGTTATTGCTCCGTCACTCACACTTGAGCCGCCGCAACCGCGTGAATGCGAATTAGCAGACCACCCACTCAAACATCTACCGGGTAGGTTCTTTTTGTGCTGCCCATCTCCACCGTCCGGGATCAATGGTGGCTCGCCTCGTCCCATGTACTTCTTCTCCACCCGCTCTTCGACTCTGTCGAGGAGCTAGGCTGCAGTTTTACGTGAGCCAATACTACATGAGCCCTTTTTAAGGTTTGATCAAGAAATTTGGGTGCACTTCTAGTTGCAAAGCTCACAACGCATGGGTTCGATGAAATGTCTACTGCTGCAAGGCATTCTCAGAGGTCGGGCTTGCTAGCATCTCCGACGTCATTAAGATTATACCCAAAGATATCCAAGTGCTCCCGACCTACACAAGACAAGCCGAGGTCCGACACGTGTTGGGTATCTGAGCTCGCTTGCAGACAAGTCTTGTCGCTGCACAATGTTGCAGGTGAGACGACGCCAGTTCCCAAGATCTCATACTCTAGCGACGCGAGGCTCGACAGGAAAAATACATGATATCATGCCCCTGAACGCTTGTGGTCGACGGCGGAGAACACGTGTCCATGATCCACTTCAATAGTGTCCTTGATCTCCCTGACACCTGTCTCGTCCCCACGAACGAGTCCTTCACCTACATATAGCGAGCGGCAATCGCCGCAGCCTGTTCAAGGAGATCATTCCCCACCAGCTCTCAAACTATATAAATGTAAATGCAGGTGAAAGAGGTCCTCCAATTACCGTAGCGGAAACACTCGTCGGCGTCATTGTTGTTCACCGAATCGGGGACCAAAACCAGCCCGCCGAAAACACGCAGTCGCCATGCGGCCGTGCAACTTATTACTGACCCGTGGAACCGCAGGGCAGCAGTAGGGTCCACTAGGGTCCACTGTCGGCTTGACGAGGTTTCATCAGAATCATGCCTACCTGGTAATGGAACACCCGGCTAGTCGATGCTTACAGCATGTAGCGATAACTATTCTGGTTATGCCAGAGATCCACCGTTTACCACCGGATAGGTGAGTTTCGGTCCGGTCCTGCCCGGAAAGTAGTCCACTGACCCTCCTGTATCGTCCATTAGAGATAGGATATATAGGCCGAGCAGGTGGTTAAACGACGGAATATTTCATGAAAATAGCAAGTATGATCAGGACGGCGGACATGGGGCAGAGATCCGCTCAACGAGGTATGGCACGTGTGACTTCGAAACATCTAGACTACAGCGAACGAAACTTTATGACTAGTGCACGGGAAGAGCGGAAGGTATATAGATTTCACTTATATCCACCACTCCTTTCGACTGGCACTGACTAGCGTTTCTTGAGTTCCCGGAAGCGACGCGCCAAGGCCTCAATGTCATCTTCGGGACTGTCCTTGGCAGCTATGGTAGCATCGGTTGGCGGTGTAGTAGCTTTCTCTTCCCCTTCTGTTGGTGGTAGGTCGGGCAGTTTAGCAATACCGGGTCCCTCCTCCGAATAGCTTGGAAGGGTATCTGTGGCCCCTTCTGGAATTTGGGTCTGGTCCTGAGAGAGACTTGTAAGCAGATCAATGATAAACAAGATGGTGCCAACCGGTTTTCCCGGCTCATCTTTGATGGAAGATGACCACTTGACCCCATAGGCCTTGCTTATCTCTGCTAGATAACCGTCAACTAGTTGGGCCGACGGTGTTTCAACCAATAGCTTTTTCAGCACCTTACGACGCCAGATTTGATACACAACGTTAGGAGCAGATCAGGGGTCCAGACATGGTGTGCTTACCCGGTCGCTGACACAGTCTCCGCGATTCTCCATGACAGCTGCGGAGAATTCTCTTCCGTACTTTTGCACGAGCATTTCACGCAATACATGAAGTTCTTGCAAGCGAGACACATAATCCCGGAAATTAGCCGATGACTTGGGAAAAACGAAAGGAAATTCGGGTTACCCTTCACTTCGGTCCTCTGCGCGGCGTAAATGACGGCACAGACCCCCTCCTTAATTCCCTGATCAGGCTCACGTGCGCTGAGAGGTGTGAGACGAATTACTATGGCACATGCTCACAGAGCGACTCACTTTTGATCGAGCAATCCGAAGCGGGCTATCATGAGTTCACAATATAGTTCCAAAAGCTCCAGTAATTCAATGCTAATGTCTTCATTTATGACTGGTAAAGAGAATGGCAGCATTCATGGCGCCTATATCGTCAGACATGACATGCTCTTGCGCGAACTGAAGCGAGTTATCGAAAACCCACCTGCTTCGACCTTGATCCGTGCACTCTCGATCTTTCCCTTTTCCAGTGAGAGGGCGATATCACGACGAGAACTCTTAGCCAGCGCCTCTCTTTTTTGCTGCACTGTTCGGAGTCGTTGAACGGAGAGTCTGACGCACGCAGGAACATTTGTCACGGAATTAATTTGGAGACGCAGCCTGAAACCAAAGACTCACTTCAGCTGCACCTGTATGGAACAAAGGCATAAACGTCGCTTGATGAGTCGAACAAATGGGCAGTACCTTGGCCTTTGCGGAGCTCCATGCAGGGGCGGGCATTGGTGAAAGTGGCGCAGTGATGCAATCGCACAGCAGGTCTCGCGGAGGACGTCAGCCGGAACGGACCGATATTGGTAGTGCCACATTGCCAAAACTACTACTACTCCGAGTTCTGGTGATCCCAACGACTCGTTCTCTTGATGCCATCGACAGCGCCATTACATTCGGACCGTAGCAATTGGATGGTATTTTATTAGGCTTCAGGGCCGATGAACCGTAGCTCATACAATTGTCAGTGGGCTGTGTTTCGCCTCATCGATTGTGCACCGCGCCCTGTCTCTTGTTCCGGACTTGGTCGCACAAGATCACCGCTCTGTCAAGCGGGAAGAATGCGGAACGATTGATGGCTTCGTTGATGACATCTAGTTCTGGATGTATGAAACAATCCACATATAATTGGACACTGTCGCCACCAAGAGGTGTGTATCACTAACAGATCTCTCTGAAAGTCTGCTCCAATCCCCTCGAACATATGGCGGACTCGCTTACTACCTTCCACCTTCAACGGCGTAAGCCACTACGTATTTTGACCGATTTACCTCTCTTCTTGGGGCGCTCCTCCGATTCTTCATCCAGTTCGTCTTCCCCTACGTATCAGAACTCCACTCCTGGGACAACTCCAAGCACTGGTGTTCCTCAGCGCTTCCTCCAGGTCACATGCATTCACGACTTTGAGTCGTCGGACCCAGATCACCTTCCATTCCACAAGGATGAAATGTTGATCATCGTCAAGCAGGAACTATCTGGATGGTGGGCCGCCATACGGCCCCGGGGGGATCGCATTGGGTGGATACCAAGCTCATTTGTCCGGCCGCTGGACGCGAGGAAGGTGGTGGAGCATCCAGATGAAACACTGCCACTATGGTCGTACGAGAAATCTTCTGACCACCCTCTCTCCGCCGTTCATGATCCATGGGTACCCGTTTCCGAGGACTGCACGGTACGTTTTCCGATAGGCTTCCATCGGATGCCAATTGCTGAAACACCTGGATAGGTGCTATCGTTTCGGTTGGTAACTCCAACAGATCCAGTGCTCTGTAAAGGTTTCTTTGACGACAAATCACGGGGTTATAATCGTGAACTCTTCGCCAGTTTGCCGAACAAGGAACGATCTCCGAATGGGGATGATGTTTGTATTCCTCCAGCTCCTCCGAACCGGTGCCCACCTCCACACAAAATGCGTAGATCACATCCCCCCGCCAGTCCCAGACTGCTCGATGCAGCCTTTCACCACCATCCTCATTACAACGTAAGAGGTCAAATACCACTTCCTCGCTTAAAGACCCTCGGTAACCCAGATGACACTCGACTCAACTCTACCCTTGACACTGAGGACTCGCTTGCTCGTACATCGGCCGGAGCTTCCCAGGGTGGCATTGTTCCCGACGACGAGATTGACGACCAATCCCAATACATGGCACCGCCCACAGATGTCCTTGGTCAGGGCATTCCAGACATCGAGTTGGTGGACCTTACAATTTGGGACCCAGACAATGTAGCCAAACAGCTTTCTGTCTTGATGCACACACTTTATGCCACCATCTGCCAAGACCATTGTATCGATTGGGTGAGGGGCCGTAGAAGCACCGAGGCGACAGGTCTACGACAATTCCTTGACAGCCACGATGACATCGCTTCGTGGGTACACAAGTCGACTCTTGCGCACAATAACACAGCACGACAAACTGAGACGCTGAACTTTTGGATTAGGGTCGCCGAGGTGATTGGTCATTCAATTTTTGGTGGATGTGACTGGTGAACTTATCAGCCGTGTGGTAGAGGTGTCACCTACACCGGAATTTTGACTCGCTGTGCATGATCATCTTGGCGCTGTCAAGTTCTTCTTCGTTAATCGGGTCTGCCTGGACACAATGCGCTCATAAGCGGACCTTTGCAACGCTACATAACATGCTGGACGTCACAAACAAGTATTCCTCCTTCGTAGGGATCATGGATGCCGCAAAGGGACCATCTGTGCCTTTCGTGCGCGGATATCTGGAGCAAATCAAAGAATGGCACCTACGGCATTTCAATAATCCTCTTCACCAGTCGCGACATGCAGAGGGTGCGAGCTTGTCTGTCCCCTGTAACATACAGCTCGCCGGAATTTCAACCTTGCTACGTCATCAATTCTCCCCGTATAATTTCGAGATCACAAAGTCGATACGTGGCGTTATTGACCACGAACTGCGGACCGTTCGGTCAGCTGGCGGCCAGCTGTCTGCAAGAAATCGAAATAACAGATAGCTCACAAATCTTTTGCTTCGTTGATAGTCTTTATATGTATTTGTTATCTGTGCATGTACGTATATTATGGTCATGGGTAAAGGAACATGGTATCAGATTCTATTTCGTACCGACGCCGCTCGTCCATCGTATTATCATTACCCAAGTTCAGCATATCGCAACGTAGGCTATGTTACATGTAGAGTGATGGAGGGACAGGTCACGTAGAGGTTGAAGGAAGATGGGACGCAGTAAAACTTGCGACTAGCAGTTGCAAGCCTCGCTACCATTCTGGGAAGCTGCCTGCCTGTTGAGATCAACACCCTGCCGTGCTCCGGAAGGACCACCACGACCGCCCGTCCGGGAAGATGGGGGTGCAGTAAGCGGCAGTTTCTTGGCTGTCGTTGCTAAGCCGATGGGAGAACATAAAAACAAACCTCGTACGTACCAATGGCCGTAAATATGTCTGCTACACCCTCTCCTGTCTTGGCGCTAGTTTCGCTCCACATCAGTCCTTCTTCCTCTGCATACTTCTGAGCTTCTTCTTGCGTGACCTGGCGACGCGCAGCAAGATCAGCTTTGTTTCCACAGAGAGCGATCACTATCGATGGATCGGCTTGACGTTGAAGCTCTCTAATCCAGTTCCGTGCCTTCTCGAGGGACGATGTCTGAGTGATATCATATACCACCACTGCACAGTTTGCATTGCGATAGTACATAGGAGCCTGTTTCAAAAAGCATTGCTCAACTTGACTTTGAGAGTGGGAGACAAGAAGACGCACGAGAGACTGTCAAAGGTTCCAATTAATCGCTAAGTGCCATTTCACAGCATTTAAAGCCATAATATACCTTATACCGTTCTTGACCTGCAGTATCCCTAAGGGGTAGTCAGCCTTCAGCCGTGATACCACAGTTACGAGCGCACCAAATCTCGAATTTAACCGTCGTCTGATCATCTAGTGTGACAGTCTGTGTCAAGAATGCGGCTGTAGACAGGCAGGTAAGTGGCGAGTACCGGATCGTAGATGTAAGAGACGCATACCGCCAATAGTGCTTTCTCGGTAGTCATCAAACTGGTCCTTGACGAAACGCAAAACTAAGCTGTTGCAAGACGCTTGAATGATGAACTACAACGACACGCCGCGCCTTACCTAGACTTTCCAACCGCCGACTCGCCTAAAAAGGACGAATGAAAGGATATGTACAAAAACAGGCGAAATGCATACCAAGGAGAACGAGCTTGAACTGGAACTGTTTTGACATCAGTGTGGTTATGGAACGGAAGAATGGACTGAATGCAGGGCAACTCGTCCGAGTAGGCTTGCGCAACGCAGTCACTGTGGATTACATAATAATTCACTTATTCCCACGGACGTTTGTACATGTACAAAATTTGCGCCCTGCCCTCGACCTGCTTGCAACCGTCATCATCATCATTCCCTGCGTTTACTCCTTGTCCTAAGCTGAGCTACATCGCCTAGAAAGTCTCTCTTGGTATCATCGCCAGCACACGTTTCTCTGCTGTTTCACTTCTCTTCGTCTGCTAAGCCCGCCTGCTCAGTGCTCGTGCAATTCCTCCGATTTCGCTCTAAACAGAAAAGCAAAGAAGTAAAAAAAAAACAAATGAATCGTCATCATCCGTACGGTGGTGGAGCTTATGATGGGGGACACAGAAGGGGCGGCCCTCCCGGTGGACCAGGACCCGATAGATCATACAATCACAGAGGCGGCACACGTGGGAGAGGTTTCGGTCGCGGTCGAGGCAGCTTTCATGGTGGCTACGACAATGGACCTTCCAGTTCCTATGATCAAACCCAACATCAAGCCGACGTCAGCCCATACAACAACTACGATACGGGCACTCAAGACCATTTCTATCAAAATGGAAGTGGTAGTTATGCAGGTGCAACACCCCCCAATCAGTACACTACCCAGAGCACGTCAGATGGCTATACTCAAGGCTACGGCAATGTTGAAGGTGCGCTTGAACTTAAGACTGAACATACAGTGCGAATATAGGCAGTTGTCATACGTCGTCGCATCAGTTGAGCCGCAGTTCAGCGGGGTAAAACTGACAGCTTTACATTGCGTTCTTCGCTGGATATTTTTCTGGTGGCCTATCAGGCGTTAAGAGCCTTCGTCGCAAGCTTTGAGCTATTCATTAGCAAAAGCAGTGAAGCTGGACGTTTCAGCAAATACCGGGAAATGAGTTTGCCAAGCGCCATCCATTCATTTCATCATGTCCTGGATATGCGATGCTTTGAGTTTCCCCAGGGAGTTTTGTTCGTACTTCTGCGACTCGATGCGTTCATTCTGCCTACCCCGCCTACTTGCTTGGTTTTCTGTCTTTCAAAGTTCTTGATCTCACCCGTGTCAACCCCTGTTAGAAGTCTCTGATGCCAATTATGACGATGGAGGCTTTGGCCGAACCCGAAGGAACGTCCGTCGCGAACGTGATGACAAAGTCCATGATTCTATTATTGAAGAACGTATACAGCGCGAGCGACCTTGTCGTACGCTTTTCATCCGGAACATCAAGGCAAGTCACTACTGCATCGTTAGATTGGAAATCTGCCCTCCGTATGTATGCTTGTACTGATGCCTTCTTAGTATGAAACCAACAGCGATGATGTGCGTCGTTCGTTCGAGGAACACGGCGACATCAAAACGTTTTTTGATCTGATCGCTACACGTGGAATGGTCTTCGTTACCTATGTATGTCATCTAATTGGTCACCAGGCTTTTCTGCTAAGAATCACCCATTTAGTATGACTTAAGGGCTGCTGAGAGAGCCAGGGAACGTCTGCAAGGTTCCGAGATCAGCGGTCGACCGGTGCGTTACAGCGCTGGACATTCAAGTTCTGGCCTAACGAAGGGTTTGGTGCTGTGTAGATTGATGTCCATTACTCATTGCCTCGGGATGATCCGAAACAGGGCGGGAACGAGAGAGAAAAGAATCAGGTGGGTCATCGATTCATCAAGTCAAACATAATCGTCTGAACACCATGCTAGCAATATCAGGGTTGTCTCATAGTGACGCTGAAGGATTCCCGTCAATTGATTGACGACAATGAGGTGCGACGCAAATTTCAACAATTCGGAGATGTCAAGGCCGTGATGCCCGTTGGGGACCGCACAGAGTGTGTGATACCTTCTATTATACCTTCTTTGGTTGTTCATCCTTAATCCAGCCAGCGATACGTTGAATACTATGATATGCGGGTAAGTCATTAGGCTATGTTATTCCTATCTAGCTCACTTCGAATTAGAACTGCGATGAAGCCTTCGACCGGTTGCGTCATCAGGGCTTGCAAGACGGTACTATGGATATTATCTACGCATGGGAAGAGTCCGAGGTGACAGGCCCAGCTACACAACGGTAGACACTTTTACTTGTTCCTTTGGGTTATCCGTTGATGTGAGCTGTAGTCGAGAACCAAGATATGAAGGAAGTCGAGACTGGGAAGACCGAAGTCACAGTTCCCGAGGTCGTGGGCGTGCCCGAGGCAGAGGTCGAGGCAGAGGTTACGATGATGGCTGGGATCGAAGAGATGATTTCAGAGATCGCGACAGACGAAGCCACGACGATGATTCTAGGGGTGGTCGAGGTGCTGGCCGTGGCTACGGTGGCGATCGAGGTGGATACAGTGGTGACCGAGGTGGATACAGCGGGGACCGTTTCGACGCACGCCCGCCTTATCCGTCTGGGGGTAGCTACAACGAACCGACCAACATCGCAGCTGGTTATACTCAACCCCCTCCCGGATCAGCTAGTTCCCAGGTGTGTCTGTCATTGATTGCAAGTAGTGCTTGGACTTAACATCGTGTAGACATCTGAGGATCGCTTGGAACAAGCCAGAAGGGTGCAGCAGTTATTGGCTGCCTTGAAGCAGCCCCAGAATGGAACTGGGCCTCTCCCTGCTCAACCCGCACCCGGGCCGGTTCCTCCCCCTGCGTTACCGATGCCAATGGCACAGCCACCACCGAGCGCAGCCTCATATTACCCCCCTCCGACAATGCAACAGCCAGCACACCCGTATCCACCTATACCGAGTCAAAATACGAGTCCGTATGGGCACATGCCACACCAGGCCCCAACGCCACAGCCGGGACAAGCCCCTCCTGGAATGGGGGGCCTTCCTCCTAATATACTTGCATTACTTCAACAGTCATCGAGCCAGCAACCATCGCTAGCACCCCAACAAGCGTCTGCACCGCAGTATGGAATGCCTCCGCCTCCTCCACAAATGATGTCACCCCCTCCGATGTCAAGCCTGCCCCCTGGCGCTCCCCAACCTGGTGGTCCGGGATACCAACAACTGATGGCTTTCCTTGTAAGGCAACTTGGGCTTTTTTTCACTTCCTCCTTTCTAATGATTTCTCCGTAGGCGTCTCAGAAACGAGGTTAAAATTTACAAAAGCTAGTACATCTCGTATTTGTTGAGCCACTTCCTCGTTCGACTTTTATGACGTTCGTTCCATTACTTGCCGTGTAAACAATCTGTCGTACGTTATTCTTATGGAATCCGTATTTCCTTACCCGGTGATGTCGGGAGGAGCACATGGCAGGTGAACATGCCCACCCACTCTGAACGAAACCATCCTTGGCCGCAAACCATGGTCTGATGTCTCTCACTACGGCTACTCTGGAAGAACTGCATTTTCGAGGAATCGATCTTAATCATGACTTTTGCTGGACGCGAGATGCTCGCGCTCATCGCCATGGTTCTGTCCCCTTCGAGCCTGTCTCCGCCCCTACAGCTGGGGAGCAGGGGCCCTTTCTCACCTCGTGCTGCTTCCAATGTCTGCTAAACGAAAAAGAACGCAAGAAAAGGGAAATATGAACAAAAAGGAAGAAGAGGACGACAAGCAAAGCACACGCTGGTGTCCCTCCTTGTATCCGGATTACCGACGCGCGACATACCATCACAGAAGTGCGGGCGCGTCGGGATGGCGCCGAGCGCTGCGATTGGCACGAAAGCCCTGTCCTGACCGCTCTATCACGTGTTGCAGAGAACAACCAAGGAGGCCAAGGCTTGTGTCATGACTTGTCAAGGCGAACACGGAGGCAAGTCAGCTGGGTCGTGCACGGCTTTCAAGAAATAGCGGTAACTTTGTTCAATGTCCCGTGGCTCACCTGGGGTTTTGGAAGTTTGAAGCAAGCGCACGTTTGCGTACCGCTTTCGATTGATTCGTCAATCACACGTCACACGGGGACGAAATTGAATATTGAGGACCAGACCATCTGTAAAGTGGGTCGGTCGCCTCACGGACGTCCAATCACCAGACTATGTGCATCATTTGACGGTGTCAAATCAGTTATTGACGCTTTGATAGGGGTAGTGCACGCAACTTGAAGTATGCCTCGTCTACCCGATAAGCAAACAAGTCGATTACGACGAGCCGAATGCATATAGCTCCTTGATCCACTGGCGTAATCAAGGGAATACGATTCTCGATAGGGAATTTCTTAGGCTTCTTCGTTGGTATCGTTGCTCCCCTGGGCGTGTCATCCTCGCCTTAGTCTTCGTAGTGGTCACTTCCCTTACGTTAGAAACGAACGCGAAATTGTAAAGCGGTCGTCAAGCTCGCTGAAAATGGACAATGCCACTACTTGCCGTGCGAGTTGCTTGGACGACCCTTGCAGGACAGAACCCGGCGGAATGCCCGAGCGGATGAATAACCTCAGTTCCACCCTGTTGGAACCGGGCCTCTGACTGAAGAGAGGGGGCGGATGGCGACCTACATGAAACCCACTCGCTGATCTGGGGCACCTAGCGGACATGCCGGTCCTTGAACCCGCTTCACTCCGAGGGATACCAAGACCGAGTTTAAAATCAAGATAACAGCGGTATCGCCTGAGCAAGTGTCACTCTTGTCCAATAACTGACTATCAGACATTCTTTTACTCTTGAAACAACCTGGTCTCGCGTACATCACACAGGCCCAAGGATAGACACTGCTGTACTTGCCGAGATCGTAGCGGATCTAAGAGGGAAAAGGGTCCCGATTCGCCCGCGGTTACACTCGGGCGGATCCGATTCAGCTATTGGAGAGATCGTTATTTCCTCCGCCAGACGAAAGAGGAAGGACTCCGCAATCGCCCGGATCGTACACTCCAAAGAGGCCCAACCCAGCCATCCAGCCCTGCGTGTGATCTTGGTCCCGTGTCCCGCAATCCCGTACGTATATGGAATGTGGAACAGAGTATCTGTGTTTAAATCACTTGTTTCTTCCCTCGCTGGTGGAAGACGATGGCGTGATCGTCGCGGGTACCTTGCGCGCGCGAAACTGTGATAGGGGAGTCGTGGAAACGTTGAGGACGTGGCCCAACGGGAAAAAAGAACTGTCGTGTGCGTTATCATGGACTGTTATCAAGGCAAAGCCCATCCGAGCGTGGCGACCAACAGTCGTGCGTGGGTCCCGAATATCCCGTTCCGATCGGGTAGGTGGCATCCAATTTAAAGTCGGGTCGCTTCCGACCCCCAGCATGATGCGATGGCTGATGCCAGGTCGGTTACGGTGCGACGCGAAACGCGGACCGCACGGGTCCTTGTGAATCGAGCGGCACGGCCGCTTGATTTATACATCCGTGGTGCCCTGGTGAACCATTTGGGTGTCGCTGCGACCCATCGAACTCCACGCACACGACATTCTTCGATGTGGTGGTCCATCAGAGGATCACTGCGAAATGTGCGCTTTCGGGACCTGATATATTTGGTTTTGGATCAATTGCGCATGGTGGCGGCAGCGTACGGAGCGGAGAGGAGTGAACTATCCGAGTATTGCCAACAGGACCAACACCTTTCCAAAAGTGAATTATATCCCACTCGTTGAACTAGTGCAACTACTTTACAGCGTGACCAATACGTAGACGTTGGCCGCAAGGATGATAAGGCACATGAGATACCCAAGGATCGTTACGATCCTACCACTGCTGAAATCAACTGTTTCAACGTGATCTTCGGGTCCGACTGCCTTTTCCGTTGGTGCTTCAACATGACCGGAGGGACCAGTCGAGGAAATATCAGTGATGGTTTGCGCTGGAGATACAGACGTGCGCGACGTGACTGTCATGACTTGCGATGAAGACGTGAGATAGACGAGCGGAAAAATGAAGAATGGAAGGACGATGGAGATGGCCACCTGACTTGCCACCAGCAGTGCGTTTATCCCATTTTCACCTAGGACGCAGGCCACCACGAGAGAGGGACCCAGCCCGATCATGCGAGTGATAAGACGGCGAAGGGCAGGCTGAGGGAACAACTATCAATGCTGGTAGAAAGACCGGATGAATAAGACATTACTGAAATATTCCAGCGCAAGAAACCTTCCGAAACGCATTGAGCAGCTGCGGTAGCAACGAGGGATGCACTCTCCCCCGAAGCTAGCAGACCTATTGCGAAAAGAAGGCCGGCAACTATCTTGCAATTAGCATGTGAGCAATGTGAGCTGAAAGGCACTTGCCATATCCTAGTTCGCTACGAATGTACGCGTATGCATCGAACAAGCTCGCCGGGGACTCGCTTCCATGCGCTCCCGAATTGTAATAGAAAACGGCGCTCGAGATAATGAGGAGCCTGCGACAAGGTGAGCAACGCACAAGTAGACTAAGTTTTCGATACTTGCAGAGAATTAATAATAACAGCAATCCCCATCAAGCTTGTTATAACGTCAGCAATACCATGGTACAGGTGCGATTTGACAAAGGAGAGCTTGTTGTTTTCACGATCAGCGTGCGTCAAGACTTCTGGAGGATAGCTAGGCTCATCCGAAGCGGAAACGCTGAACAGTCTCCTCCAACTGAAAGCAGAACGTATTGATCGGGCCACGCGCTGCCACAATGTCATGCTATACGAAGGACTCGTGAATTTTGGCAAATCCGTCTCCGAGTCTTTTGATAATCGATCCTGTGTTGCGAGGCGGGACCCAATGAAGAGGCTGTGTGGCATGACGGTGGCACCCATAATCCCCACCGCTGAAACGAGGATGAACAGCCGTGCAGAGCCATGGGGAGTACATACATGTATAAAGAGATCCGCTCGAGACAAGCCCTTTGGTTGGGAGAAAGCCGCGAAAACAATCTCCCCAGTTAACGTACACTCCGGATAAAATGACTGCCATGCAGATGAGCACGGACAGAACCTTGAAAAGTATTCAACCATCATGTCGAGCGAAGACGATCCTTTACACACTAGTGCGCCGATAGTGAATTCGAAAAACCTCACAGGTTTGTCCTTCAACGGGTTCTTGACCGTGAGGAGCAACATGACGTCAGCGGCCGTTAACAAGACAGCTGACCACAATGGGAGCGCAGGAAACAGGAGGACAAGTGCGATTGCAGATCCCAACATTTCCGCCAAGTCGGTACAGATGAGGGAAATCTCTGCAAGGACGTAGAGGGGGTAAAAGACAGCCCATCTCCACAATAGCTTGTGTCTTGGACGGTCATGGAATAACAGGCGACAATGAGAAGAAAAGTCTGAAAGTTTTAGCGTCGCTCGCCACGTGGCAAGAATTTCGAGTACCTAGTCCGGTCACGATCCCTAAACGAGATGAAAGTGCCTATACGATTGGTCAGTCGCCAGTATGGTGTAGATGAATCAACTTTCGAACCTGTAAAAAGGTGGCGAAAATTCCAGAGACGAGGACAGTGAACAATAAGGAATATCCATATTGCGAGCCAGCTTGCAGGTCTACACTCCAATTTCCACTAAGTGATGGCAAGTGATTAATTCTTCCGACGTGCATCACAACTATTGATAACCTACGGATCGAAATAGGCCACTGAGCAAACGAGGCCTACACCCACGTGCTTGGTTGTGTGGTGGTATAGCTTCCATGCAAAGCGGGCAAGTTTTCTGGTCCATGTGGCGCGAGGGGCGGTTTGATTTGCTTCATCACTGTCGGTTGCGAGAGTTTTCGACATCACTGCGCGCAGAGTCCAAGAAGGTCAAGGTCTTGAATGATAGTGGCAAGTAGAGAAGGGTAGAGTCGGATATGATATTTATATGATATGTACACCAGCATTTACCACAATGAGCAAAAGGTCGTCTCACGGAAGTCAGAGCACGGGACCGTCGACACTAGCGGTACTCCCGACCGCGAACGTGATCACGCAAAGTTACGTAGAGACGACTACTAGAATTGGGCCACGTGGGATGTTTTCAATGGAGGGCGTCGAAAGTCAGGGGTCGTCCACGGGTTCTGACGGGCCGTGATGCCGTGACCTCGAACTTGGTTCACCCGACATTTTCCGCGGAACCCGAAGCGACCTGATTGCTCCGGTAAACTAACCATCTCGAATATCTGCCACGAGAACTCTTCACAGACCCGATTTACCATCAGTAATAACACGGCTACTGAAAGGCACACCAAATGTGGTATATGTGCGTGTAGGTATCACCCGCCTGAATCAAAAATCAGAATCAAACACGCCGTCCCTGCCAAAAGCAGCAAATTCTTTGTCGCTAAGCAGACATGATGCAAACGCCTGCTCAACACTCTAGTTAGCTCAACGCAACACCTAGCTGCTCGCTCACCTGCAGTTCCTCCCTGCTGATCGCGATCACGGGTTTTTTGGATGGGGTTGGCGGAAGGTCCTGGGTTACGACCGCAATCGGTCTGAAACGCCTCTTGGACGGTATCTTACTTGTGCCGTGCGCAATGGTGATCCCATCGCTTGGTCTAGATGGAGTGAATACAGCAGCATTTTCCGATCGCGGTGGGATATCTGGAGAAGCTGGCAAACCAGACGTATGACTGCGGACTGCATGATTCCCACTTTCCGGATGTTGTCGCCTCGGCTCCCGCGTAAGCGATGCACCGTTGTCAGAACCAGTATCAGATAAACCTCCAAGTCCGTCGTCATTCAAGAGGCCACCCGCATAAGCCTGAAGCGGCCCAACTTTAACCACGATACACGATTTACGTGGTACTAGTCACCTTGAGGTCATCATCCACGACTCTTTTGAGGGGCTCAACAGGTTTGAGAGTCTGCAGTGCTTGTTTCTCCAGCTTTCCCCAATCCCTTTCTGGAACCGTTGGCATTGTTGTGCCAAGATTGGCCAATTGATCAGCAGCCTCATTCCCTTGAATTCCGATATGGCCACGGACATGCTTGAATTCGACTGTCTGAGACATCCTCCGGCGGACATGAAGAAGTGCAGCAAGATATCTGATAAGAGCGCGGTTCTTGACCGGTTTCCCATCGGCAGCGCGAAAGCCGTTCCTCATCCAGTTGGAAATCCACGACGTGACACCTGCCATGACATACTAAGTGCGCGGATCAGAAGAGAGTGGGATAATTACACTGGATGGAGTAATTGGAATCGGTTTTGATCAAGAGTCGGCGCTTGAGACGTGGGGTCGTCTCCAGTATACGAACGATTGCCTATATGCGGGTCAGTTAAGAGGGCGGATTAAGATAAAACGATGGCTAACAATGAGCTCGGCCCGATTGTTGGTTTGATCACCTGGACATCGCTCGGAGATGTTTCTGGGCATCTGTTGGAACGCGTCAAGGTTCAGGACCGAAATCATACCTTGGGTCGTCATGGCCCCACCACACACCAATTCCAGCGATGGAACCAGGTTGACCATTCCCTCTGCAAGCCCCATCACAGTAGACTATGTCACAATCTCTCTCATCTTCGGGTATCGCCACGGCAAGTCTCGTGTGTACATTGCTTGGATCAAGAAGGTGAGTGGACCGACTGGTGGATGCGACCGGCGTTCGCACTGCGCTTGGCTTGGCGGACATGTATTCGACCGCTTCAGCCTCTGTGCTCAGTTTCTTGTAGAGTGCGCCCATAAATCCCTTGACCTGAGCTTCACATTCAGCCCTGACTGTGGTCAACGACGGCACGAGCGCTCGTGTGTGGTACATACCAGGAGAGATAGATTCCTGGCACTCTACCTATTCGCACGGCATAGTAGCCAGCTTTAGATGTTTTTGGCATCGTTGCACGGTAAATCGTGGTTGCCAACGGGGCGAGTGATCTAGCCAGCGTTGTTCCAACCCTAGACAAAGTGCGTGTCAAGCGAGACAAGGACGTACCCGTATTTGGGTGATGCCTTGTACTCGCGTTTTTGTTCGACTCTTCACTTGGAGGTATATAACATGAACTCGCGACCGCCGTCAGCATCTCAGACCTGCCTGGTCAACGTAACCTGTGCGCTACCTGGTCCGCTCATCGCACGACATAACATCCAAATCTTCACGACCAGCTCACATCATAATCATAATGTCTTCCTTTAACTACACCGCCGCGCCTCAATCACCCACATTCGGCTTCTTCCCCACCGCACCCTCTGCACCCCACGCATTCTCTGCCCTACACAGGGACCCGCGCGAGTCCCATGCGATGTACGCCGCCCTGGGTTCTACCATGGGCCTGCAGTCGAGCAGTTCGCAGTCCCACAGCGGTGGGAGTAGCTTCAACCCCCTTAAAAAGTTTTGCAGGAAATAATCCTCGCATCTCATATACCCTGATGGAACCACTGTAGCATAGGAAATGGGAGGAAGGAGTGGGCGAGGCGAGGCGAGGATCGTCACCACGGAGAGCTTTTCGACATTCTATCTGTATCCAGTTATTTGCATAGAACCCGTTGTATCATTTTCTTAGCCCGGACCGGCAAATCCCGCACCAGCTCTGAGCTGAACCCTCCATGTGTGATGGCCCCCTCGCGCGCGTCGACGTCCCAAGCCAGTAACATCAACACCGTCTACACGCTCTCTCTCCTCTCAGAATACAACCACACACTCGACTCACTCCCCCTCGACCTCTCCCGCAACTTTGCTGACCTCCGTGAGCTCGATGCCGTCCTCTCCTCCTCCATGGCCTCTATCATCATCAAGATCAAAAATCTCACAAAAGTCATCGAGGACGGCTCCTCCTCAAAGCAGGAGCGTCTCATTCTCCTCGCCAACATTGCTGACGAGGCCGCCCGCCTCAAGCTCGGCGGTGAGGACAAGATCCGTGTCGCCTGCCAAGCCGCGGACAACCTCAAAGGCCACATAGACCACATGCGTCTCCTTCTCGGCCAGATTCCTTCCTTTGACCCCTCCGTCTTGAACCGGAGGACCACCTATCCACACATTTCCTCCCGCTCATACATGCCCATCCCCGAAAACTCGCGTCGGAAGAGAGGCAACTACAGCTCCATCATGAACAGCGCTCCAGACGTCAGCCCCGCGAAACGCAAGCGAAACACTCGAGACGACGATATCGACATTACCGGTGGCAAGTCCCCCCGCAAGGACAACAAATTGGGGGACACAGCGCCATCCAGGTCCCGCAACGGAGTACGCTCCAGAAAGTAGGTCTACTCTGCATCATCTTTTCACACTCTTTGATGCCCCCTTCCCAGACCGGATCGCGCACTGTCGCCAGCAGAATCCGTTCTCTCAGTCACCTCCCATATCCCAGCCTCTCAACCACATGCCGCTGCCTCACGCGTCTCGGCACACCCCAGCCGCGGCGGCAATGCCGCAAATAAGAGGTCAAAAACCCAGGCTACCTCTCAGCCCTATGACGACCTCCCTCCGAATGGTTCAACAGCGCGCAGAGACGCCTTTCCCGGCTCATCGGCTGCATCAGCCAGTCATTCAGCACTTCCCTTGCCATACTCAAACGGCACCAACGGTCTACACAACTATGACGTGTCCAATGGCCACGCAATGGCAAATGATTGGTCCGGTCCACCGCCACACGGACAGCTAGAGGGGCCAGGCATGCCCGTAACGCGTAATGCGCTGACAATGGGTCCTGTTTCCGTGATGACGCCCATCATGCCAATAGCCCCTCCAAACGATCATCTAGCGAGTGCAGCGGCAGACACAGCCACAGAAGTGGGCGAGGGTGATGGCGAAGGCGACGATCGAACGTACTGTTTCTGTGACGGAGTTAGCTATGGAGAGATGATAGCATGCGACGACGAAGACTGCGAGCGGGAATGGGTGCGTTTCAAATTTTTGTTCTTTATAGAATAGTATCTCACTGCTGTTCTGCTTCTAGTTCCACCTTAGCTGTATTGGTCTCGCGTCGGTCCCAGAGGGTTCGTGGTTCTGCGACGCGTGTAGGGCCAAGCAAAAAAATGCCAAACGTGCTGCGAGGGGTGGCAGAAAACGCGTTGGTGGTGGTGCGCGTTCAAGCGCAAAAGCTGCAAACAATTCTTGACATCCAGTGCTCGCGTATTTCTCGCATGTATAATCGTCCTGTTTTATTATTTGCTACTGTAATCGCGTACCGTGTACGGTCGCTTGCTCGCCTGTTCAGAACGCTACCGAGAGTTGGCGGCAGTCTCACATGCCCTGTGACGTGGGGAAAATCGAGCGTTCCTGTTCTCGACGTGTCAGTACCAGGAGCCTCCACGTGTTTTCTCGAAGACTTTGGCTACCACCAAGCCATCAGAGCGCAACATTTCTTTTCTATGTGAAAAATATCCAAGCTGATCGTTGGACATGCTGAAAAGTGGACCAGTGGGAAGGAACAAGTAAAGTTTGGAAAGGACTGGTCGCCAGCGAAAGCGCCTTGCACGTGTACCTGCTGTGAATCAGCAACACACACGCTCCAAACCCAGTCTCACCGATAGTTGCAAAGCGGCTCATGTTGTTACCAGAATGCTGTGCAATGTGCAATAAAGGACGACAACTACACTGCTCGGCTCGAATTGGCAGTCGTCACACGTGACATACACGTCACGTCATTACACCGATCGGTAGCGGCGCTGTGCGCCAGTCCCCGACTCCTAATAAGTCTGAAAGTGATACAAAAATGTTATATTGTGACCATGTCCAATGGAAAGATACGATTGGTTGGGAGCTCGCATTACAAGAGAGGT